>BMAO01018097.1:0-64275 GCA_019973975.1 Trichonephila clavata | reverse complement strand
CTACCCCTCCAAAGGAGCCTCGCCAGATTTATCATGCATAGACACGCCGGTTTTTCAGTGGCATCATGCTCGAACTCGTGACACATCTTCCAAGAATCTGAGACCTTGACCACTAAGCTATCGCGGTTACCCCTACATCTGTAAAAAGTGAGTGAGTGAGTGAGTTTTGGGTTTTATGGCGCAAGAGCCAATTTCGGCTATGCTGCGCCAAAGATTTGTTAAAATATCAAAATATAGGACGAAATATCTAAAAATACTGATAACGCAGTTTCAATAAAAGTTAAAATTTCAAATCGCATAAAAATTGGTTTCCAATGATTAAAAGTAGAACAATTTTTGGTGAGGGGTTTCCCCTCATCACACATGTCAGATAAGATCTTAAAATAACAGACACCTTAAAAACAGATAAATGAAAAACGTGTAAATAAAAGTTATAAAATTTCATAATAAAATCTAGACCGTAATTTTAATAGTTTCTGAATCGGTGGTTGGGGATTCCCCACCAAATTCAATAAGTATAATTGAGAAAAGGTCAGTTTCTATTTTTAGTAGGGGTTAAAAGTAAACTTCCTTTGTAGTATGTTTTTCCGTTTTTATACGTGAAGTTAGAATCCGGTTCATATTCCTCCTCCTCCTCTTCCTCCACGTCGTACATAATAGTGTCTTCCTCATCCGTAGTATATTCGACAGGTGCCGACTTTTTTGGCTTATGTGGCGTCATCTTGATTTCTATATTCTGTTTTTTATTTTTTTAGGGGGCGCTTTTTGTTACGAGGTTTTGAAGCTTGAGTTGTGGAAGGTATGGTATTGGATGTAGTCGTATCAGTTGAAAGAACAGGACTTGCTTTATTTGTTATAGGTGTAAACATTGATACTGTGGATGAAGAAGGTGCTTTACTGGATGAGACAGATGCAACTGAGGTAGATAGACTAGTGGATGTGGCGGGTGAGACTGTAGAAATGGGGCATGTCGAAGGAGAAGGTGTTTGTTTGGATGAGGATAATGCGACAGATTCAAGAACACTATTGGACGTAGAGAGAGCATTAGTAAACAAAGGAATAGATGGCTGAGAATCTGATACGGATGCAATATTAACGGAAGATGAGGATGGTATGAGTTGTGCTTGAGTTGAGGTACATGATTTGTTAACTGTAGGAATTCTGGATGGCATTTGTTGTGGAACGGATATTGTAGGTTGTAACAATTTTAATGGTGGGCAAACTGTTTTGGTAATATTTTCATCTGTTTGTGAGGAACTGCTTACCGTTAATGGTTTAGCAGCCTGAGCGTAAGTTTGAGATGGTTGTGAGGCTATTAATTTTCGGGCTTCTACGTATGATATATTTTTATTAGTTTTAATAGTTTTGATTTCTTTTTCGATTTTCTATTTAGGGCACAGTTTTGAGTCGGACGAATGAGGCTGTGAACAATTAACGCATTTCTGCTCCAGACTGCAATCTGTGGAAGGATGTCCAACAGTTGCACATCTGGAGCACGTCAATTGCCCACGGCAGGAAGTTTGAGAATGTCCGAACCTCTGGCATTTAAAGCAGCGCAGAGGATTCGGAATGTATGGACGGATTTTACAGTTTAAATAACCAGCTTTTATTGTATTTGGTAGTTTCGGGCTATTGAATGTTAATATTAAATGTTTTGTAGGAATAATTGTACTATTTTTTTTAATTGTAATTCTCCTGACCTGGATAACACCCTGGTCAGAAAATCCATCAAGGATTTCTGCTTCAGGGGTGGTCAACAGGTCAGGTTCAGAAATGACACCGCGGCTGGAGTTTAGAGATTTGTGGGGAGTTACACTTACTGAAGAGTTTAAAAAGGTTTTGGCGAGAAGAAACGACTTTGTTTGAAGAGCGGAGTTGGTTTCAATGAGTAGATCACCGGAACGTAAGCGTTTTACAGATTTCGGTTCACTACCTATTCCTATGAGGGCTTTGTAAACAGCAAAAGGCGATTTAAGTAACATTTCATTATTTGGCAGTGAAAGTAATAAAAACCTTGTATGTTCTGATATTTGATCGACGTTAAGAGTGGGTAAATTAAGGCCTTTACCCGGGCACATCAGCATTGGATCCATAAGAGAAAATGAAAATTCGTCCTGGCGTGCCTCCCCCCACCACGGAGTCCAACAAGGGAGGCAGTGTGTCGGTCAACTGACATTTGTCAGGCTCGGCGCTTACCTGGAGTACACCCAGAATATAGTACTACAGCATCAGGGCGAGGATCCAACGGGTAAACCCGCCACCCCTTATCTGCAGCACTAACCCTACAGCAATGTCTCCGAAAAGACTTATCACCAGCCGATTGACAGGAGCGGGCTCACTCCTGTCTCCCGTCTACAGCGAAGCGTGGGCCAAAGGGAACGCAAAAGGTATCCCCAGGACACCATTTTCCTCCTTACGGGACGCCGCACACGGCAAACATGCGGGTCGGAAAACCAACGGTGTTAGTCGAAAACGAATAAATCAACATAAGCAAAATATTTATATAAACTGAAGAAAAAAAGACACTAAATTAACGCAATACAAAATGTAAACAAATATGTTATTAATGGTTAAGTAATCAAATTAAATATATAACACAAGTACATTTACACACACAAATACATTTAATATTTTTTAAGCTGTAATCTAGACGTGAAAAGAAGTAAAGGAAAAATTGAGTGACAAGAAGGAGGGTCGAAGATAGAAAAAGATCACTAGGGTACACCGGGGTCGTAAAACCCGTGTTTACCAAAGACAGTAAACCCCTTTGGAAAAGGAAAAGATCACTAGGGCACCTCGGGATTGTGACACCCGTATTCACCTAAAGAAGGTGAGCCCCTTGAGGGGTTACATCTGTAAAAAAATCAAATTAGATGATGAAAGAAGTATGCTGACACGTCCCATACCAAATGTGTTTATCATGCCGGCTGAGTGATGTAGTTGACAAGGCGCTGATCTTTTGCGGCCAAGTTTGCTGGTTCGACCCCGGTCCACGTCGATGTATTTTTATGATGTAAAAAAATTGACAGTGTCCATGTCGTACGATCATGTACTGCATTTTTACGCTAACTCAGAATTTCAGAATAGAACTACAGTAGAACGTCGTTTATCCGAATCAATTGGGACCGGACACCGCTCGGACACGCGATTGTTCGGATAACCGAAATCCGAATGCGATCCATGCAGTATATGAAACCGGACACTATACGAATTTTGAAAATCATCACATGCGGGAACGTGCTTGAAGAAAAAACAAATTAGGTGCAAAATGTCACAATTTTACCTTGATTGTGGAAAATTATCACTTATATTTCGTTATTCCATTGTACGCCTTCGTTTTTTCAATACAAGGTCTCTGATTCTCTTCAGCAGCAGTAGTTGAGTAGGACAGCACTCTGGTTGTTGTTCGTACCACTCCATAGCTGTCTCTAACGCAGAAAAGCGTCAGCATTTGCTAATTTCGTTATTGTTGTTCTCGTCTTCATCCGTTTCATTGCCAACAGGGTCGGATTCTTCTGGCACGGAAGTCACAATCTCGTCATCATTTAGCACAGAGGTTCCCAAACCTTTTTGCCTCATAGACCCCTTGCCAGGTTTTTTAGTTTTTGGTAGACCCTCTACTTACCTACTATTGAATTTTTGCAAATTCATCAATTTTAAATATGATTTTGACAGCTGGTATGGAGCTACTTATTTTAAAGATTTAATTTTCTAAATGTAGTGAAGTACAGTGTTTAAAGCTTAAGAAACAACGTTTTATTTAATTAAATCAAAATTTAATTAATGCATAAAATAGCTGTTACATAAATTAACTGAGTAACAAACAAATGATTTTAGAGGGAGGGATGAATGTAGGGATTCAATAATAAATTTTCAACATTTCGTATCAGTCTTGTCAGATTTAATCCTAATTATGCCCTCGGTTAATATGTCCAGTCTTTTCTTTCGTTTTTGTTTTGGAGCTTGGCAAATGTGTTGAAACTCCTCAATTGGAAAAGCAATTGCAAACTTCCTCAAGCTATTGCATTATTTGGGATAAATAACAGGTATATCTTATTAAAGCCAAAATTGCTGACATCAGTTTCTGAACTTTATTTTAAGATCTTCGTTAGAGCCTAATTCTTGTATTTGACATTTTTTTTTTTCAAAGTGACTACATGAATCGATTGCCTAATGCGATATTACCATAGCCAAAGCATTATCAAACCTAATTTCAAAATCTAAAAAAAATGGACATTTAAATGTTGAACGTAGGTTAAAGCATCTTTTTCCTGGCAGATTTTTTGTGATAATTAAGAAACTGGGAAAATTTGTGACGTCCAATATTATAATACTCCTTTAGCTTAATTCTTACACACAAGAAACGCTGAAATAAGGGGTCCTTGTTTTAATAAAATTTATGCTATCGCCTTGCAACTGCAAATTAACCTCATTAAATTTAGCAAATAAACCTGTTAAATAGGTGAGTCTGGTTTCTATTTGATTGATTTCCTTTTAAAATTAAAGTCAAAATCTGGTTTAATGGGAGTCACAATCGTACACCCCTCTTTACACCTCATGGATCCCCAAATTATTTTTTGCTAACGTAGACCCCTTGAAGGTCGTCATAGACCCCTGGGGGTCTATATAGACCACTTTGGGAATCACTGATTTAGCATTTGAAATCCACAGTCTTCTACATCGCATGCCATCCAGGTTTCTACATCTTCTTCATCGCATTCTTGAAATTCTGGGATCGATTGGACAAAGTCGGTGATCTCCTCCCTCTGGTCGTCATTGAAGTCTTTTTCGCATTCTAAATCGGGCCACAGCTTATTCCATGCATCTTTCAAGCTCTGTCTTTCGAGCGAGTTCCACGCTTCGTCTAACATGTAGCAGGCGTCCTTCATATTGAGCTTTTTAGCAAAAGCAGCAACACTTTCTTCGTCGTTTCTATTCGAACACTTTCTGTTCGAAAATGTATTCATATACAGTACATGTAGTTGATAAAAAAAAAAAACTGGTCCGGATATTTGACGCTCCGGCTAATAAACGTTCGGATAAACGACATTCCACTGTAGTAAGAAATTACGTATAACAATTGATATCAAGCACCCCACGCTTTTACCAAAATTACATTATATATATATATATATAATTTTCTTATATATCATTATATTCTTAATTTAGAATTATTTTTTTACTTTTTAGTTCGATTAACCATAAAAGCGTGTTTTTTAGTTTTCTTAAACTATTATTTATTTTCAAAACACCTTTCATAAATACTGATTAAAATACTGTGCAATATAATTTTGCAACAAAAAGCTGCTAGAGTATATTACATTATTGAACAATATTTCAACAACAATTACAATTTCTAAAAATAAGGAAACACAATTTATTTAATGAGGGGGAAAAAAGGAATCACAGTATTTGAAAAATATTCCAATTATTTTTAGTAAATTATTCTATATTTTTCTGCTTATTAACGGAGCTTGTTACAAGATTCAAACATCATTAATTTTTAAAATACATGTTTACAAAGATGAGTTCGTTTCGTTTTGAAATTCCCTAATGAATGAATCTGAAGAATTTTTATGGCCTCTGTAAAATTTTAATTTTTTTTCCCTTTCTCTCCAGAGTAAATTGGGGTTATTAGCTGTTTCGCTCTAAAAATTTATTTTCACTTCAAAAGTAACCACTGGCAATTATTTTCTCAACAGAGTGTTTTTCTCGATGCAAATTAATTCAAATGTGTAAATTTCTTTTTAATGAGCTTTCTTTCTTTAATAGAAGAAGAAAAGGAAATTGTGTGTGGAAGAATTAGGAAATTGATGAGTTAGCCCGTGTTAATGACCCAGAAGAAAAATGAAGCTAAAAAAAATCGTCTGGTAATTTCTTCCTTTTTTTTAAAAAAAAAAAATCTTTTTTCTTTTTTTACGTTCTAATTTATTACCTGTTCTCTATTCGAATATTTATTTCCTGAAAAGTCTTGGAAAACTTTTAAACTCATTCTTTTCTCATGAGATATTTATTGCAACAATTTTATACATTATAGATTTTTTTTTAAAAAAATTATTATAATTCGGATGTTGGGTAATAAGACTAACGAATAGAAATGCATCTATAATCACTTGCATTGTTAAAAATCTTTCTTTATAACGATTCGACCAGAGATCTAAATACAGTCGACTCTCGTTAACTCAGAGTTGGAGGGACCAATGAAAAACTTCGAATTATCAAGAGAGTCGGAAGAAGAGCTTTCTGAAGCTGAACATCTTTGGGAAACTGGAACGCGAGGCGTTCCTCCGTCCCATACTGAGTGTGTTGGGCTCTTGAAGTTGTGGGGCCTTCATGGAGACTGAGCATCCTGAAAAAAGCTTTCTTAACCTCTCGAAATGACTCTTTCACGCCCCATCCGAATCTCTTCCATTCCTCATTGGAAATAAAATTCTTTCACACTCGGTTCCTTTAGACACTGTCCCCAACACCATTGGTTCTTCAAGTCAGGGTCCGGTACCTGCCCTATTTGGTGCCACATGCTATAAATCACACAAATGAGTCATAAATCGTCATGTCACTCCGGCGCAAAATACATAATCCTGCGCATCTCTTCCTCATAATAGCAGACCATCCTTTCTGAACACATGTGCAACAAGGCCACTTGTTAAAAAAAAAATTGAGACGGCTGACAACAGATGTGGCCGGTCTATTGTCCACTTAAAGAATGAAAGAAATAAAAGTGTCTTTTTGCCTGAGGAACCGGGAAACACAAAGTAGGGATGGCAGACAGAAGGTCATCAGAAGAGCGACGTTACAGGGGAGACATGCAGAGACAATACAACACCAACCTGTTTGCTACAGGACTCTACATGATAGTGAGTGTTCGAATTGTCGAGAGTTTTATAAGATCACTTCGAATTATCGAGTGTTGTAGTCTGGGGTCAGCCACAAATTGTACTTTAAAATAGTGAGTGTACCAAGACATATTGTTTTAGTTCGAAATATTAAGAGTTTTTCTAGGGGCTGAGCGTATACTTCGAATTAGCGAGAGGTTCGTATTATCAAAGATTTGATGTAAATTACTTTTGATGTAATTTTTTTTCATCATGCGATAAAATAATATTTCTTCTGAATGAACTAATTTCATGTGAGTCATAGTCACATGATACCTACAACCACTGGTTTCCAGCCAGTCAGTTCATAAATTCATGTGATGCCATAATCACATTGTTGGTACCTTGTACACTTCCGCTATTGTCGCGCCCCCTACAACTTATCACTTCTACGACTTCACTCATACCGAGCGGACGTACCATCCCAGTCGTTCGGGCGTACGAAAGTATCTCTTTTCATAGTAAGTGTCTCTTTGTCTAATTTTTCTTTAATTCATTATTACGTTGTTATTACTATTTACCTATGTTGATTTTAATAAATCTGTGTTTGGTTTGGATTAAAGTTTTCTTTCTCTCATTTGAGTTCTAACGACGTTAATTTTTGCCGGCATCCCGCCGCATTAGGTCTACCACCCCTTATTTTCACACATGATAAATAACTACAATTACGTAAATCTTGTTAATTAGTTCAAGACTTAGTTCAACTTCTGTTTTTCCCAGAAACTAAGTTCACATTTGTTTTCAATGATAACGTACACAGGTAAACAGAATGCACTTTATTTAAAAATACGTTTTAATGCAAAAGTTTTTGTTAATTTTGATAAAATTTTGGAGGAATCTTCATACTTGAACATTTTTACCAAATAATTTGGAATTTTGTCTGAATTTTAAAACCAAAAAAAAAAAAAAAAAAAGAAGTACATGAATCCAATGAAGAACTCTCAGGATTGTTTTTATCATGCGGCCGTCATGAATTTAGCCCATTGAAATTTTCTGCCAATTATAAAACAGTCAACAATTTGTAGTGACTCAGTTATAGAACCTTAAGAATTATCTACTTATCTTTAAAAAAATAATTGTAGACTATTTAACATTCTAAATAGTTTTAAATATTATTTCAGTTAGTTCGTGTGCAGTATCGCTTTGAGCTGTAATACAATAGTTTTGGCCCACCTCCTTGGATAATTCACATATTTTATCGTTTCTCTTGATTGTACGATGCAATTTTATATTCACAGTCTAATTAATTTCACCCATTAGGAAGACATAAAAATAAAAACGTGTACTATTTTGCTAGGTTGGCGATCCCTGAACATATAGTTGAGGACAATTAAAGAAATTCCCGTTAATTCCGAAAAACTGGTATTTAAACTTGTGAATACCGGTACAGTAGAAAGTCGTTTATCCGAATGAATTGGGACCGGACACCATTCGGGTACGCGATTGTTCGGATAACCGGAAACCGAATGCAATCCATCCATGCAGTATATGAAACCAGACACTATACGAATACTGAAAATCATCACATACAGGAAACGTGCTTGAAGAAAAAGCAAAAAAATGTGCAAAATGTCGCACAACCTTTATTGTGGAAAATAATCACTTATTTTTTGCTGTACCGTTGTACACCTTCGTTTTTTCGCTGCAAGGTCTCTGATACTCTTGAGCAGCAGTAGTTGAGTTGGACCGCACTCTGATTATTGATCGTACCACTCCATAGCTGTCTTAAACGCAGAAAAACGCGTCAGCATTTGATGGACCCTTGCTACTTTCGTTATTGTTGTTCTCGTCTTCATCTGTTTCATCGTCGACAGGGTCGGATTTTTTTTGCCCGGAAGTCACAATCTCGTCATCATTTAGCATTTGAAATCCACAGTCTTCTGCATCGCATGCCATCCAGGTTTCTATATCACCAAAATGGTATGTATACACCCCCTTGCTTGGAAACAAACTGACCTAATATACCGCGCAGATGTTTATCAAATAACACTAATGAAATTCCCCAAATATCCCTCATCTTAGATTTTCCCGTCACTTTTGGCCTCACGCGAAATAACTGTTTAGTGTTGCACTGTTCCAAAACGTATCCGGACTTCGGTTCGGATATTTGATGCTCAGGATAATAAACGTTCGGATAAACGACGTTCTACTGTATTACAAAATTGTACAAATGGCTCAAAATACCGGAATTCGGTATACCGGTATTGCAATCCCTACTTGTGGTTAACACAAGTAAAACAAACAAAAAAAAGTGTTCTTTATGTGAAAAAGGGGAAAGTGGATGAGTTAATAATGTTTTTCCATAATATAAACAATTGTCTAGTTCTTCTGAAAATGGAAATAATAACAAGATATCAATCATTGGCCAAGTAATTTTAGCGCGTTTTTCACATGTTGTATTTTACAATAATGCAACTAATGAACTTTTTACTAATAGAAAGTAGTACTATACTTAAAAAAAGATTTTTTTTTAAAAATTATTAAATTTAAATATGATTCGGCTCATCTAGGGCACAAATGCGACCAAACGCCGAAAACCCGAGGTCAATTGGTTGATTATTGGCTGAGAAAAAGGTACGACAAAATATGGAACAAAGACGAAATTTGCGTCCTAATAGCGCTTTTTTTACACTACGTGAAAAACGCGCTAATAAAAAAAAAAAATACTCGTACATGTGAAAAAAAAAACTTATGTTCCAACTGCTAAATATCTTTTATTTTTATAAAGCATTATGTGTGTGTGTGTTTAGAAGCGATGATACGAATTAACATTATAGCAATACGTTTAAAAGGGGAAAAAACAATTGACACTTAATATTACCATGTTTTTATAAATTCGCTTTCTTTCCTCCAGGTGGAATTTCGCAATTGATTTTAAACTGCGTGACTTTCCGATGAGCTAGAGACTTGAAATTAGAACCATAGCTCAGAAGTGGATGACAATGCATAAAAATGTGAAAGAAGAAGAAAAAACGAAAGGAGGGATTTTACACTTTTTAGTCCGTTTTAAAAACATGGTACATTAGAATTTTTTTTAATTAGAACTTTTTCTTCATAACACATTAGTTTGACCTGTATTTATAGAGACGGAATTTTTGAAATATAAAGATAAGGGACTCATTCGAGGCCCCGTAAGCGGAGAGAATGAATACCCTTCAGACTCGTTAATTGATATCCATGGAAAAGCAAGACTAATTCCAGCAGCCACATAATTCTGGCTCCAAATATCAAACTCAAGGATAAATTCAACAATGAATAAATGATAGTTTAAAAATATGAAAAACACGCTTTTATTGTAGATCGAACTAAAAAAATAAAAATAAATTAGAGTTTTTAAAAAAACTAAAGAACGCACTTTTATCGTGAATCGAACTAAAAAGTAAAAAAATAATTCTTAATCTAACACTATTAAAATTCGAAGGTAAACAAACGTATCTATGTATCTATCTATCTATCTATGTGCGTCTATCTTCTCACGAACAGCACCACGCAGAAAGTCGCGGAAGGTACCAAAAGATCGGGAATTTTCCGGGGAAGCCGTATTGCCTATTTATATTCCGATATTGTAATTAGTTAAAAAGATATTAATTAAAAACCTTAAAACGCCGAATTGTTTTACTCCTGCCGGTTGCTTACTTGGCGGAACTTCCCTTCCGTTTCGGCCGAGCGGTAATCTTACGTTTTCCACCATATTAAAATTGTCATCCGATTTTCGGTGTCAAAATTAGACAAAAAATAATTACAGAATCGGAAAGATCATTTATTTCGCCACAACACGGTGTAATTTTTTTTGTAAAATAACGATATTTTCTATTTTTTTCGAATTTTTTAAAATAGTGTTAAAACTGATGCGTTTTTATGAAAATTATTTCTAAATCGTTGGGTATGAATTACTTTTCGTGTTATTAAATCGATATTCTACACTAATTAACTTCAAGCCTTTCTCTTTTAGATCCATTCATTTAAAAAATAAAATTCCCAAAACTTTTTTTTTTATAGAATTTTTAAAAAGTAGTCTTAATTTTTACTTCACATTGAATAACTTCGTCATTTATGAAGGTAATCTCTGAAAACCTTTTTTCCGTATGTACAGTAATATTATCCGTAACATATACGAAGATTGAAAAAATTGCTTCAAAATTACGGATCCCCTCAATTAAAAATTAAATTCAATTTGAACCTCCCATTCATTAGTATCGCCTATTTTCACTTCTGCTACAGGGCTCCATAGCGTGGTTGTCTAGAGCGCGTCGGTTTCGCGAAACATCTAAATCCTTCTCTTGTCTCGGTTCGAATCTACCGAATTTGATTTTGTTCGTTTCTGCTTATTTTTCCCACGTAAATTAATTTTACTGATAAATACTTATTTAAACATGATCCTCTGTTATTTTAATGTACATTTCATTTTTTTTTTTTTTTTTTTTGCTTTTAAAAAGGTTTTTTTCTGATTTTTAATCATTCAAAGTAATTTCTATCTTTTTCAACAATTCGATTTTGTTCATTTCTGCTTATTTTTCCCACCCGTAAATTAATTCTCTCTTCTTCAATGATTGAATTCACTTGCTGCATCCCCACTGATCTGAAATTTACTTCATTTTCAGTGCTGCCATTATGTAAGCAAATGGTATGTCACAATTAATTGCTAAATGAGCATTTTTAATCAATTTTATTAAAAATAATTAATAAGTTAGTTTTGTATAATATAATTTTTTCCGCAGATACGTGTTTAAATAATTTTAACACAGAGTGGAATGAAAAACTATAAAATTAAAATTAAAAAAATTAAATGTTTTTATCAAATAGTATTTTTTTCTTTTTGAATGTTTTTTTCCGTGAATGTTAGCATATAACTAGGTTTTCCCCCAAAAGTGGATTTTTAACACTTATATATATTTAATCAAACATCCAAACGTTTCAAGAGCTATCTGTATAATTTTTTTTATTAGTATTTATTGATAATGGATTTAAATTAATATATTTTTTTTAAAATTAAAATGCATTCAATGCATTTCTGAGATTCATTTAAAATATTTATCAGTATCGAAATTTTTGTTCTCTTTCATAAAACTTATAGTTTACTTTAAAATAATGCGTAATTGCATGAAACTTTTTTCCCCCGTGTCAAATATTTCAAAACATTCTCACAATTTTACTTCAAGAATTAAAATAGTAGTGAAATTTTGTTATTTGAAAAATTTATACTTTCTGTTCTTTTTTCAGAATACAACTATTTTTAAAAATGCTGCAGTTTCATTTCCGGGAAAAAAACTATTTTTCTTTAAAGAATTTTATAGAAAAAAAACAACTTTTTGTTTTTACAAAACAATGCTGTTTTGCATATTTTATGATTTTTTCTCATATGAATCAATATCGTTGCGTTTATATAAAAATGATTTTTAAAACTTTCAGAATCAGTGATTTAAAAAATAAAAAGCCGAAAACTTTTTTGAACGAATTGTAATAAAACACTTAAATCAATCATTTAATAATTTCTTCATTGAAAAAAAAAATTGCATGAAATTTATTCCCGTGTGTCGATTTCGCTTAAAAATTACGAATTTTAAAGATTTTTTTTGTGATTTTCGTAAAATAAAGTTTTTGCGATAAATAATATAAGCATTATTTTTGTAACCTTTTTTCTTCAAAAATTATTGTTGTTTCCAATCAATATGTGAAAACTTGGAATTTTCAATTAAAAATTGAGCCCTCAAAAATAATGAAAACTTTAAAGACATTCTAAAGGCTTTGCGCATGCGCGAGAATCATTGTTATTTCCCCCCCCCCCTCTGTTTAACGCTCAGCGGCCAAGGTCAAACTTGCTGTTGCAATATTTTTTCCGTTATTGAAATGTGAGTGAGGGATTTTTAAAAAGTCGCACTGTTCACCTACTCCAGAGTTTTTTGGCGACGGACTTCGAAATTTTCAATTTAAAACTTTTAGAATCAGTGATTTTAAAAAAAAGCAAAAAACTTTTTTGAACAAATTTTAATAAAACACTCAAAATACTTAAATCAATCATTTACTAATTTCTTCTTTTATAAAGGTAATTGCATGCAACTTTTTCCCCCGAGTCGAATATTTCAAAAAAATCCTCACAATTTTACTCCAAGAATTAAAATAGTAGTGAAATTTTGTAATTTTAAAAATTTATACTTTCTGTCTTTTTTTCAGCATACAACTATTTTTAAAAATACTACATTTTCGTTTCCGGGAAATAAAAAATTGCAACGAAAGAATTGGAAAGTGAGTGGGTGATTTTAAAATTCACCCTGTTTGCCTATTCGAAAATTTTTGGTGACGGACCTCGAAATTTTCAACCATTCTCAAGTGACGAGAACGACACCTGAGCTTTCACCCATCTTTAATAATTACCACACCTCACCAACGCAAGAACAAATTTCGAAAAAGGGATCTTTTATGACATAGTTAGAGAAATCACTCACATCGCGCGCATACACACACACACACACACACACACACACACACACAAGTGCTATCGGCCTGAGGGAAACACGAAATTTCCATGTGGATGAAGTTATTCACTCGGTAAAACGAAAGAATTGGAGAGTGAGTGGGTGATTTTTAAATTCGCACTGTTTGCCTATTCGAGGGTTTTTGGTGACGGACCTCGAAATTTTCAACCATGCTCAAGTGACGAGGACGACACATGACCTTTAATAATTACCACACCACACCAACGCAAGAACAAATTTCGAAAAAGGGAGTTTTTATGAGATTGTTAAAGAAATCACTCACATCGCACGCACGCACACACAAGTGCTATCGGCCTGAGGGAAACACGAAATTTCCATGAGGGTGAAGTTATTCAGTCGGTAAAAGCCCGTGCAACGCAGGGCTAAGTGGAGAGGAAAGAAACAAAGAAATCAAAGTAATTTCGGAAAATAATATTGGAAGTGCTGAATTTGTGAAGTTGAGTGAATATTAACGTCCCACTGTTCAGCAACACGGGGCCTTTTAGGGACGGTCCGCGTAATTTTGAACCATGGTCAAATGACGCGGACGACACCTGAGCTGGCACCCCTCTCATAACTACCACACCACACCAACGGGAGGACGTTTGAGCTCTCGACATAATTTATGTGCATTTAGCCCCTACACGGCGGGTCTTCAGTGGTACTAGGATCGAGAATTTGCGAAGAGAAGGGAAAATGTTAAGCAACAAAGCCATGACACGCACTCACGGGACATGCTTTCACATCGTACGCGTGAAACCCCACAAAAGTGTTGGCTTTAGAATAAAAGGAGGAAATTAACATAGGGATTAATTTATACCCTCGGTATAAGCCCGTGCAACGCCGGGCCATGAAGCTAGTTGGAGATTAAAAGTTGTCGTAGTCTATCACTACCTCTAAGATTACTAACTCCCCTTCGTGTATTATCTAAATCGGAATGTGTTGAATTCATAATGAATTACTACTTATTTAATAAATCAATCTTATTTATTAACTTTTCTTAATTGAGAAATTACACAAATACTTCAAATTTTAAGAACAATAAAACACAGTGTAGTATGAGAAGAATTCAATAATTATGAACGACGGAATCTTAACTGAATCTACGGCGGTCAACGCGTACAATTAAGCTACACACTTATACTTAAATTGTGAAATCAAACTAACCTGATACCTTTTGTTATGGCAGGTTCTTCTAACTACTTCTTCAATATCTGGCTTGCTTTAATGAGCGACTTCAATCTCAGCTATCTCTCAGTTCTATCCCGAACTGATTTTATGAATACTTTTCAATAGACTTTACTCCCGACGACTATATTTCCACTAGAAAAACTACTCTCTCAATTCATTCTCTCTTCATTTCATTTCCCCCTTTTATATCATTTTCGAACTTGCTAAACCTGAACTTATAAAATATCTTATTTGCATAAATCACGCTTTAGGCTCCCGGTGGAGATTGGTTGAAATAAATAAAATATAGAATTTAAGAGAAGGTTAGTGAAACGCGTAAGCACCCGTCACAAAGTGATAAAATTATGATTAAGATTTACGATCGGAGCTCGTATATTTAAGTAAGATAATTACAGAGGATTGATGCTAGGAGTCAAGAGTGCTCCAAGAGTAAGATAAATAAACTTTAATCATATATTAGTAGCCTTAAGCCGTGCAATTGCTCTTACGGTTATTTACTAAGTGCACTTACTACCTTTAGTTCTGTTGATTAAGTCAAAGGGATAAATAAAATTGAGTTTAAAACTTGCTATGGGTGATCTTTGCTCGAACCCCCAAACACCAACAACCCAAAGTGGGTTGTTACAAACTAAGCCAGCAATTTTCTTTTGTCCTTCTGGTGAATGTGATTAATAGTATGGCTATGTAAGACGACGTAGTGAAAAAATCTTAGTAAAATTATGAAATTTGTGGTCACAGTAGCTAATCATGTGATGGAGGATGTCAGTTTCTTTATTTTCAAAAATGTACTCGCTCTCGCTTAATTAAGTACTGAGGAATTTTTTATTTTTACTTTTCCCCAGAACATGTAGGGCCTCACCTTTCACCGCGTGCCCGTTTATCGTTAAGTTTCTTTCTTTTTTTATTTTTTAGCTTTGCAAAAAAGTTTTTTATATATTTTTTAAAACTGGTAATAAATTAAAAACGAATTTTTAGGGATCAATTTGATCGTGAGATTTTAGCTATCTCATACAATTCTGATAGTACTTTTATAATACTTTTTGAAAAGCGATATCATTTACTATACCTAATTATAGAATATACGTTTGTTCTTACTTTTACTAAGTGCCAACACATATGAGACATATCAATAAGGTCTTCATTTGTTAGGGAATCATTGATTTTTATGTGAGCTTCTCTATCTATACTTGAGTACCATATTCGTGTCTTAGCCAAAGCACTAATCCTTTATCATTCGTGAGGCAGACTTCCTTCCTGCTTATCTTTCAGAAATTTTGTGCTTCATTTTATATTCAAAAACTCGTGTAACGATTAATACCGGATATGCTCCGTGAAATAAATAGAACCCAAGTTTAGAATGAAATATTTTTATTAAGTATTTATAAGCTATTGTATGAAACGCGTGTTTAATATTAATTATTCTGCTTATAAATTAGCTGTTATTTTATTACTATGTATTATGTAACCTTTAGCATTTATTAATGTCTTAAACTGCATCATTTTTAGAATTTCAACAAAATTCAAGTTAAAGATATAATATGTTATGTCATAAAATGATTATAATAACTCCTGAAAGAATTCTCAAGTCTAAAAATATAAGCAAAGGGAACTAAATTGTTCGAAGGCGCATAAAAGATTTTAATGCGCATTTTCTTAACTGGACAATGTTTAATTTCTATAATTTTCCAATTATCAATTCTATGATTTTTCAAATAATAATATAGAAAAATATGTACAAAAGGTTTCAATAATATCACACACACACACACACACATTACAGTTTAATTTTCTTTTAATACCAAAAAGAACGACCTAAGAAACATTTGATCAAACGAGTGACACACACACATATACAGGGTGCCGCGAAACTCAACGTCAAGCAGGTACGAAGTAATAGGTGGCTTCATATCTGTTGCGCGAAAAATAAAAAATTCTATCGTTAATTGCTTCCATAGTGGGAGGCAATTAAAAAAAACGAATGATAACGAAATCGGGGGATACAGTTTGGTGTTGCAGCTACATATATGTATCATTTCTATCCAAAATTCAATTGCACCATTGTATAGCTAAAGGACCAAAGAATTTATTATTCTAAATAAGGACTGTGACGCGGTGGAGGGGGGGGGGAGAGGAGCGCCCCCATTTTGAGTTAATTTTGCTGCGTATCGAGATTTTCATTTAGTATAACTTTTGACTCGGAGAAGCTCCGACACACATCCCACTTATGTCCGAATGGATTGTCGCCAAACGTCGTAGTGGAAATGTGCACTAGCTGCTGCCCAATGCTAAACGACGATCGTACACAATCGATGCCTACACAGCAGTCCGGTGTCAATATAGGAGCGATTTCATCATCCACTTGAATAATTTTAATTGCTGCAGCCGCAGATGTACTGGCACCAGGGCCGGCTCTAGCAATTTTGCCGCTCCGGACAAAAATGAATAATACCGCCCCTCTCCCCAAAATAAAAAAATATTAAAAATTATAAATACTGTTCATAAATACACAACAATAAAATTTAAATATTTCGTGTGAAGAAAAATGCAGCATAAAACAGTATATATATATTAAAAATTTAAAACCGATAACAAAATAAACATAAAAATTACAAGAGATTTTATTCTGACTTTTAATTCTGAAAACTCTTTCTCATCAAATCTTTTAAATCAACTTGTTCAGCTATTTCATGTTAGATAGCCAAAGTAGCGCAGCATTTTATCTATCTTGAAGAGTTGTGGATTGTAAGAAATTTTGATTAATTATAATTTTGACAAACTCCTCTCTCCACTTGGTAAACGTTCTGGCAAATAAAGTAATTTCTTAAGGGGTATCGGAACGCTCTATACTGATAATGTTAAAAAGGGCTTTTTCAATGTACCTTTTCTAAAAACCTGTTCGAAATACAATCCCCAAAATTTTTTTGCAAATTAAGCATACATCTAATATTATACTGAAATGAGCTTTTTTTGAAATTTCCATTAGTTTTTCTTTAAATTTTTTTTATTTGATGTATAGTGGGAAAACAGTGTTTTTCGACAGAAAAAAAATTATAAAAAAAATGTATACAAAATTTTGCTAAAAGCTCATTCAGTATATACTAGAATATATGAAGAATGTGTCATGTAAGTTTTGTTGACATCAGATATATACTTTCTGAGAAAAGGTACATCGAACCTTCAAAAGTGACATTTTAAGAAAAACACATTTTTATAAAATAAAAATAGTTACCTTATCAAAACATTCCAGCTCCATATTCCAAATGTTCAGCATTTTTTAAATTTTCATCTTCTTGTTTCATTGTTTTAAGTCTTTTTACTTTTCTAGTCTCCTTAGTTTTCTGTAAATTGGCATATCTTACCCTTGTACTGCTCTCTTTGTCGAGATGTTCCATGCAGCATGTCGCATAATATCCTCGCTCTATGTTAAGTTTTTTTAAAATATACAGCTTTGTTGCATTCCCTTTATTAAAGGATGCAATAGCATCATATGTACCAAAGGAAAGTGTTTCTATGTGCGCAAATGTCTTTTTGGGGACACGAGACCAAATAACATTATTAATGCTTTCATTCGGTTTCTGCGTGTGTCCATGCAAGCAATTTTTCAATAATTCTGGATCCGAAAGGTCCCTAAAAATAGGCCTAATGGCTTCAACAACAGCGACTGGAAGTTTATGTTTGTGGAGATAAAGTTTATTTTCCAATTGAGCCTTCTTACACTGACACCATGTGGACACCACCTGATGGACAAAATCCATGCTGTGGATTTTTATCCGTAGATATTTTGTGAAGAAATATTGCCCATATAGCTTGTTTCATATACTTTACATTTGATGAATTTCTTCGAATGGCAAGACCATAATATGTTTGCAATTGATCAATAGTTGCTTCTGTTAATCTATTTTTGCCACATAATGCTTTGTCATCTAATAATTTTTACCCCCTCATTTTTGCTTTGAAACGTCGGAGGCGAGATCCAATCAGTTTCATAACATGCCCCAAAGAAATTTTTAAAAATGACGTCAAACTTCAAGCTGACCCAAGAGGAAGTGCAATGTTTACCTTTTTTCTGTCCATTTAAATCGGTGACTCGCGTTTAAACGATTCTTTAAAAACAAAATTTTAGCACTTCTAATTAAGAGCACTTCTAGCTAGAGATAAAAATGAGGTATTTTTGGAAAGGTAGAGCTGAAGAATTTAAAAATACAATAACCTGAAATTCACCTTTAAAGAAAATTTTACCTTTCCAACTTCCCTTAATGTAATAGCAAAACTTGGAGCAAATTCTAAAACTGAAATAAATTTTGAAACTTCAACTGGGCTTTCTTTTTTGCATAAAAAAAAATGAAACTGACATTATTTCATCTGCTAGATCAAATGTGTTTATATCCACTGATTCTCCATCGGTTAAAATTATTTCTAAATATTTACAGTTTTTAATTAATTTAATTTTAACGGTATATCTCTTAAATCATATATATTGTATAAAAATTGGAAACAATTACTGTGAGTACTCATTAAATTAAATTTGTATTGCAAAGAATTAATTGCTTGGTCCATTGTAAAAAAATAAAACTCCATCTTGAATTTTAATTTAGGATCTTCCACCAGATTATCTCATGTTTCATAATCAAAATTAACATTTTCCCATCGAACCATGTGATGTGCTGCGTCACCTCGAAGTTAGCAGGAATATCAATTTTGAAGGCCAGTTCTGTTTTGCATCACAGAGCATTTCATCAAAAGCCATTTCCGACAGAAAATCCTTTAAAAAAAATCCTCACAATTTCTTGAGAGTTCCATAGCAGATGGTAGATCGTAATCTTTTGATTGCAATAGCTCGCTTAATGGATTTATACAATTTAAGATTTTATATCAAATAATTGTGGAGAAGGAATTTAAATTTTGTTTAATAGAATTTAATAATTCAGAAGCCTCATCTCTTATAGATTTGCCAATTTCAGCATTACTATAAACACTAAATAAAGCATTATAAGTACCTCCCAATTGATACCTTAAGGATTTAATAGCCTCTATTCTGCTTTCCCAGCGTGTTTCACTTAGTGGCTTTAAAGTTATGTCTTTTTGTATACTTTAATAATATGGGACCCAACAAAAAGTTGATGGTGAAAAAAAATTAATTCATTTTTTTGAACTATAATTAAAAGCTTCTAAGGAACTGCAGACCTCTAAGAATGCTTTAGTCATGTCATTAACGATCAAATTTAAAGAGTGACTACTACATGGCACTTAGATTGTTTCTGGATTTAACGTCCTAATTCTAGATTTAAACCCTGATTTCTAGTCTCTCATATCATCAGACCCCGCATATCTAGCAAATTTAACAATCTATTTTTAAGTTTCTGAACTATTGAATTTGAAAGTTCTCTTCGAGTCAATCTTTCAACTGGAAGGAAACCTAAAAAACTCTCATTGATTTTAACAATAACATCATTAGGATATATATATTATATGGATTTCTCAATACATACATTTTTATCTTACCAAAAATGTCATTTGTTCGATCTTGCTAGCATTAGGGGTGCAATATAAAATTATCGAATAATATTTGACTTGTTTAATTTTATGAACTAAGTGTAAGTAAATATTCTCATATAAAAGAGAAATATTCTTGTTCTGAATATTTTCCCCTGGATAACGTACTTAAGCTTCTTCCTTTTTTTAGGACTCGGACGTGCTCCTCCATTATTGGATCAATTTTTTTTTAAATTTACCATTATTGGAATTGCGAAGTTTCTCACTCTCAACCCCAAAGAGCTAAGCAATTTTGAGCAAGAACTTTTAATGTATCTACAATGCATAGAAGCACTTTGCACTAATAATTAGTGTTCGCAGTACTGCGGAAATCACTGTCAATTGTCTTAGAGCATTGTAATCACTGACTAAATTCAATCCAAGACATTTTTATTGTGTAAGCCGGCTGGGTGGCGTACCTGGTTTGTCGCTGGCCTTCTACACCCAAGGTTACGGGTTCGACCCCGGCCCAATTCGGTGGATTTTCATGATGCAGAAAATTGACAGCGGTCATGTCGTACGATTATTCGGCATGTAAAAGAGCCATAGAGTGTCTGTTTGGCATCGGTGCTCTCGGAAAAATTAAATCCTAGTACAGGTTCCCATCGTCAACGCTCCGGTGCCTCTCCCTAGGGAGGAAACTAGGCGTCAAAATTACTTGCGGTGATTGGTATCTGCCTATAGGATGCCGCACTAAAAAGGGATACTAGCTTTCGGGGAATATAGTAGGTCTGCAATGGTAAGACACCAATCCTCAGCCCATTAGAAATAATAATAAAAACTTTTGGCTTTGACTATTGTTTTTTTTTTATGTTTCGCGTTCTTTTTGAGTTTCAACGAGACGCTTCCAACTTTTAAAACCTCCTGTGGAAAGGGAACTACTGACATAGCCAACAAGTTTGCTGCAAAAATAATATACACAATTTGTTTTAATGAAATAGAATAACCATTTACGAATAACCTGTTTGCCTTTTTTTAAAAAATTCTAGTATAATATTGTGAGCTATATATAAATCTTCGACCGGTGTTGTCATAAGGAAAATTATACTCTGTCAATGGCTAAGAAAAAAGGTCCTTCCTTTACCAAATAACATCTATTGGCGTCTGATAAAATAGTTGACTAGGTTCCTGGATCTGAACAAAATACAATCGTTAAATTATTGTGATCTTTGGATTTCACTGGAGGATTTTATACAAGAGCAGTACAACTATGAGTTCTGTTTATTTCATCTGTAACATCCTCATCATGAAAGTCTAAACAAGATTCTAATTCTTTTCAGCCTTCCTTTTTTTCTATTGACTTATAATTAGTTTAGTAAACTTCAATTTTGTTTTTTAATATGGGCTTGTTTTTCGAGTCTCTTTCTTTTGTAATGGGCACCAGATAGTCTCTTATGCCCTCCTTCGGATATTATAAAATTTCCAAAAAAAGAAAATAAAGAATTAAAATTTACAATTAACAAGACAAACGAGCCATGATTTTTTTAAATTAAGGAAACGTAATGAAAGTTGTGCAATATCTCGTTCCGGAAGTGGAAGTTCTTATATAAGCAAAATTTCGTGTCAATATTTCAATTTAATCCAAAAATTATATTTTGCAATCCATATACTCTTAACTATAACTATTGATACATATATACAAAATAATTTCATTGTCTCATTAAAATAATCTAGTTTTCTTTTAACTGAGTAATCCTTTGGTTTAAAATCGTAATTCACAAATGTGATTTTATATATTACA
This sequence comes from Trichonephila clavata, assembly GCA_019973975.1. Taxonomy (NCBI): domain Eukaryota; kingdom Metazoa; phylum Arthropoda; class Arachnida; order Araneae; family Nephilidae; genus Trichonephila; species Trichonephila clavata. The sequence continues at coordinate 42,463 of BMAO01018097.1, read as the reverse complement.
CACTTAATTTATCTATATATATAAAGGAGAAAAGCGACTCACTCACTGACTGACTGACTGACTAATCACGATATCTCTGGAACTATTCAACCTACAGACTTGAAATTTGGTAGACATGTTCCTTTCATAGAGTAGACATCAGCTAAGAACGGATTTTCCGAAATTCGAAACGCAAGGAGCGTAACGGGGTGTTAAAGGGCGTTATAAATAATTGTTTCCATGTTTAAACTACTCAATGTACAATTTTGAAATTGGGTAAGCAGATTCCTTTCATACAGTAGAGATCCACTAAAAAATAAGTTTGGTGAAAATCGACTCCCAAGTGGCGTTGCAGGGGCTTAGGGGGCGTTATAGATAATTATTTCCATTTTTAAACTATTTGACGCACTGTCTTTAAATTTGATAAATAGATTCCTTTCGTAGAATAATGATCAGTTACAAAACCGGTTTTGTGAAAACAGACTTCTAAGTGGCGTTGCTGGGGATTAAGGGGCGTAATAGATAAATATATCCGTTTTTAAACTACTTCACCTACCTGCTTGAAAATTGGTAGGTAAGTTTCTTTCATGGAGTAAATATCCGCTACAAAATGGGTTTTGGGAAAATTGACCCCCAAGGGGTGTTGCGGGGGCGGGGGTTTTAAGGGGCGTTATAAATTCCGATTTTTAAGTTATTAGACGTACAGTCTTGAAACTTAGTAAGCGGATTCCTCTCATAGGGTAGAGATACGCTACAAAAAGGGTTTCGTAAAAATTGCCCCCAAGTGGCGTTGCGAGACTTTAGGGGCGTTAGAGATAATTATTTCCATTTTTAAACTATTAGACGCACAGTCTTTATATTTGATAAATAGATTTCTTTCATAGAGTAGAGATCAGCTATAAGAAGATTTTGTGAAAACAGACCTCTAAGTGGCGTTGCGGGGGATTAAGTGGCGTAATAGATAAGTATTCCCGTTTTTAAACTACTCCTCCTACCTGCTTGAAAATTGATACGTTAGTTTCTTTCATGGAGTAAATATCCGCTACAGAGTGAGTTTTGGGAAAATTGACCCCCAAGGGTTATTGCGGGGGTGGGGGTTTAAGGGGCGTTATAAATTCCGATTTTTAAGTTATTAGTTAAGTCTTGAAACTTAGTAAGCAGATTCCTCTCATAGGTTAGAGATAAGCTACAAAATGGGTTTCGTGAAAATTGCCCCCAAGTGGCGTTGTGAGACTTAAGGGGTGCTATAGATAATTATTTCCATTTTTAAACTATTAGACGCGCAGTCTTTATATTTTATAAATAGATTTCTTTCATAGAGTAGAGATCAACTATAAGAAGGTTTTGGGAAAACAGACCTCTAAGTGGCGTTGCGGGAGATGAAGTGGCGTAATAGATAAATATTTTCGTTTTTAAAGTACTTGACCTACCTGCTTGAAAATGGGTAGGAATGTTTTTTTCATAGATTAAATATTCGCTACAAAACGGGTTTTTGGAAAATTGACCCACAAGGGGTGTTGCAGGGGGTTAAGGGCAGATATAAATAATTATTTCTATTTTTAAACTATTAGAAGCAAAGTCTTGAAATTTGGTAAGCAGATTCCTCTCATAGGATAGAGATACACTAAAAAATGTGTTTTGGGAAAATCTACACCTAGGTGACGTTGCGGGGGTTCAAGGGGCGTTATAGATAAATTTTTTGTTGCATTTTTAATTTATTGGACGCACAGTCTTCAAATTTTGCTAAGCAGATTCCTTTCATAGATTGCAATTCAACTACAAAACGGGTTTTGTGAAAACAGACCCAGAAGTGGCGTTGCGGGGGCTCAAGTGACGTTATAGATAATTATCCCCATTTTTAAACTATTAGACGTACAGTCTTGAAATTTGATAAGCAGATTCCTTTCATAAAGTAGAGAACCGCTACAAAATGAGTTTTGCGAATATCAACTACTAAGTTTAATTTCGGGAGATTAAGAGGCGTAATCGATAAATATTTCCATTTTTAAACTATTTGATCATCCTGCTTGAAAATTGGTATGCATGTTCCTTTCATGGAATAGAGTTTCTCTAACAAAGAGTAAAACGAAAATTGACCCCCAAGGATGGTCGCGAGGTGTCAAGAGGAGTTACAGAAAAAAATTCATGTTTTTAATTGTTAGACCCAAATACTTGAAATTTGTTAAGCATGTTTCTTTTGTTGAATAGGGATCCACTAAAGAATGTATTTTAAGCAAATCAAGTTCTGGGGGGGGGCGTGCAGGGGGTTACTGGGACGTATTGACAAAAAAAATTCCTTTTTTTGAGCTACAAGGACTATAATAATGAAATTTGGTTAGCATTTTTCTTTTGTTGAATTGAAATCCGCTAAGAGCGGTTATTTTGGAAAACGGCTCTCAACTTGATTACGGGGATATTGATAGTAAAACTTTTCTTTTCTTTTGTAAGATTTAGACTTGAAATTTGGCTTGCATGTTCAATTTACGGAGTAGAGATCCACCGAAATTTGGTTTTGCGGGAATCCACTTGGTTTATGGGTTACGAAAGAGCAAACATCATTTCTATACTTCAATTTTAGAGATTTTTAGAAAATACAAATTAGATGAGTTCTGCCCTTTTTTTTTTGCGACAGTTAAAGGTATAAGTATATTTTTCAATAAATCGAATTCTTAATGCTAGGACTTAGATATCAATAATTTATACATATATATAAGCAGTAAAAATTTATAAAACATCATGAAATACCCAGCGAAGCGGGCGGGTAACAGCTAGTATGCTATATATTAATAATCTAAAATCACTTGGTTTCAAAGTATATTTTAGAAAATATTTTCATACTAATTTTTCCGTAAGAAAAAAGTATTTTTTAAATTCCGTCTAAATGCCGCCCCAGACACGGGTCCGGTTTGTCCGGCTCTAGAGTCGCCCTTGCTGGCACCTTCGTTGATAGGCTCTGTCGCATTCATTCTTTTACATTTCCGACACTGCTTGATTCGGTCTTTATGGTGTTTTATTGGTACCATTCGATTGCTCTTGAGAAGCCCTTTCCTACCGTATACGATCTCTGTATTTGGACTTGGCTTTTTGACGCGTACAGGCCGACATTATATATTTCTGATAATACATTTTTTTATTTCAACACCTTATTATATTCATTGTCACTTTTGTACACTAATGTTTTATATACAATCGATAGATTTTGATGAGAGCTGACGATTGAAGAGCATTTTCAAATCCATACGGACTTTTCTTTGCAATAATCTAAGAAACATAAATTACTTTAAAAAACAAAAAAAATTTTAAAAAATGAACATTTTATAAAAAGTTTGAAAAAACTTCAAAAATTCTTAATTTTTTAAAATTGTAAAACAATGGCTGGTCAAACTGACTTTTTACTTTCAGAGTCAACTTAATAATATAATCTGAATATATATAAAAGATAAATGATTTTTACTGTTACTGTCTTCAGATAATTTTTTTTATATGAAAAGGGTACTGTGTAGTCTTAATCAACTTAATACATTGTATCCTATTTCTTAAAATTTATTAAATCTTGAAAAAATGGAAGCAACTGAAATAGATACACAAATACATTTAATATACTGCTATACTTTAAAGTCAACAAAGTGTTCAAGCTTTTATATTTTAGAATTTGAATCTGTGGTCGATGGTTTAGAGCCAGGGTGGGCATTAAGTCGATCGCGATCAACCGGTGGACCGCCAAAACAATTTGGAGTGAACGCCTGAAGATTAGCCGTTAGTAATTGTGTATGCCGAAATATTTGAGATTGGCTGACAGTACGCTGACTGAGTCTTCTACTAATTATAATTACTAGAACTAACATTAGATGAAAATGTTTTAATTTTAATCTAGTTTTAATTGAGTAATAATAAATGGATCATTAGATATTATTATATTTGTGGCTATTATTATAATGTTTGTATTTTGCTTTTTGCTTTAAACGCGTTTTCAAAAAAGTGAGTTTTTCATTTTATTTACGTAGGTAAGTATGTATTCCGTTTTTATTATTAAGTTCTGATAAATATTATTGACTTTTTCGCTACCGCACCACACCTACAACCCTGTGCAGTGGGCTTACTCGTGAATTTTTCAAAGGGGACACGGGGGTCCAGGATCGAAGGCCTACCACATTCTCATATCCTTCCCCAATACACTACCAAACATATAATTTTTTCTTCATTTTGTAGATTGTGGGGAACAAAGAACAGTAAGAAAGACATTATTAAGTAAATAATTAGGATTAATTAATAACAAAATATTAATAACAAATACTGAATTAAACTTTAAGTACCACATACATGGGATTATAACCGATCGAAAAAAATCATGGGGTATGGTGGAGAGTTCGAACTCATGGACCCCCCCCCCTTTGTGTGGGTCACTGATACTGGGTGGACAGCAACACCTTGAAAAAATCTGAAGTAGCCTGTACCCTGAAAAAGTCTGCCCACCCCTGGTTTAGAGCAATAAAGGCTGTTACCTAAATTTGGATAAGAAATTAATTTTCTTCTTATGGATTTTTCAAAATGTATTGCCAGCAGCCTGTTATAGAATTTCATTGTGATGTTTACTTGGAAAAGATTGGAATATATTTAAATAATTTTCTTTCTCTGTGTTTTTTTTAATGCAGTAAGGCTATTATTTTTGATTGTTTTGAACATTTTATTGAAAATGTAATTTTCCTTGAGAATATCATTGGTTCTTGAAAGACTCCTTTTTCTAATGGGAAGAATATTACATACTTTTGGAAGATTTTGATTGTCAGTAAGATTTTTTGCTTTATTAGTAATTTCAAATAAAGATTTTAGCTTCTGGTGTAGAGAAATTCCAGGATGTTTTTCAATCTTCTTTTTTATATTTATAGTTGAGGATTTCCTCATTTTAATTCTTTTATTATTGTGTTCCTTTTTATTGTAGCAAATATTTAATTTACTATCTAGGTTACTATGAAAATTTTACTTTCTTCTTCTAATGTAAACTCGCATTCATCAAGAAGAGCTAGAATGCTTTCAATTTTTCTTTTTTTTGGATTCATGACCATCATTATTAGCAGATTTATAGCTACATGGTAAAACATCGAATGTTGCTTTTAAAATATCATTTTGATTAACATAAAATTCTTGTATTTATTCATTATGTGTATCAAATTTAAAAACATTTGGACAACTTTATGAATGTGCTTGCAAATATTTCCTCTTGTTAAACTGTCTACACAAGTACATGTATAGGAATGGATACAAATTTTGCAGGCAGTACTTTTTATATTACATAATCTATGGCATTCTTCTTCTTTCTTGCATATTAGGTAGTTGGAATGATTGGATTCAATTTTCCACTCGTTATCTGCTAATTTTCAATCCCTTTGCTTTGAATCTCTAGGTCTAATTTGTGGCTATTGACAACTTTTGATAGTTTATCAGAGGAAATGGTTTTTAGTAATTTTTTATTAAACGTTGAAATATTAAGTCTCTTACAAGTTTTAAGAGACCATCTATTGCAACACCTAATCTCTTGAAATGTTTTTCATCAAAATAATGGTACTTAACTTTTTTTATGAAGGGACTCCAAATACGTGTTTGTATTTATGTCCAGACCCTTTTTGTAACAATAGGCCCATTTTTCTAGTCTCTGAGCATAATTTTGCTGGAAATATTTTCCAAATTCAGATGTGTCTGAGTCATTTAATAAATCTTCTATGAATTGCTTCATTAGGTTAAAAAATGTTTCTTAATATAGTTCATCTTTCACTGTCTTAATGCGTTATTAACAATTTTTCTCTTTTCAGGATTTTTTAATTTGTTTAAATTTTGGTGCCAGAGAGAGTTTGTTATAACGTGCCAAGCACACAATAAGACATTTTTAACTGTGCCCATTACATAACTCCAAGCGTTATAAAATGCTGGAGTATCATTAGTCATAAATGTTGTATTTTCGATTTTACCCAGAGCATTTTTAATAGCACGAAAATAAATTCTGATTACATCTTCTGAACTTCTCTTGGAAATTCAAAATTACACATTTTTATGTTCATAACTACCAAAACTGAGTACAAATTAAAATCATAGCTGTTTAGCCCATGTGTTCCATCAATACAAATTTTGTCCTTTCCATATTTTATAATCATTTCTTTTTGAAAATCTGTCATGATTACAAATCTTCATATTTTAATCCATAGTCATTCCCTAATTGTCCCACTCTTTGAAAAAAACAATAAAATTTTCTCCATTATTTTGCATTTCATGAGTCCATAGCTTGACACTCACTGCATCACTTCATGCCTTTTAATATAACCATTAATATTGAAGTCCCTTTTAATATTTGGATATCCTTTTTTTTTCAATAAGCATCTTTCTGCCACTGTCAACAGAAATTTCTTCTTTAATATCCAGCAATTTTTTTTTCACTAACACCTTCTTTTAATCTTCCTGAAAAATAAATAAACAAAACTAACAATAGTAACTAATAATGAAACTAATATAAATAAAATACTATACCAGCAATAGCTGTATACCTATTAGACTCTGATAACCTTAAGTGCTCTAACTGATTTTCATGATTTTCTGCTTCGGGAAATATTGCACTACTCCATTTTCAGTACTCTGTCTAAATTTTATTACTGCTGGGCAACTAATTCCAATTTTAGCAGAGCCTTGAGACTTTAAACTTTTGAGTCCTTTCCCTTTTTGTTTATATGTCCCACTTCGACAACAGTGATAATTCATCACCATGTCTCTGTTTATAAGTGTTTTACTTCCTCGCTGTCTAACATATTTTGACGTGGTCTTGTTTTCTTTTTCATCTTTCCATGTAACAAATTCTATAGTGTTAATTAAAAGAAGATTTACATTTAATAATGCAAAATTACGCAAACTTTAGTAAAAAAACATTTATACTTAAAGGTTAAAAATTCAGTCTACTACAGTGTAAATTTATAAACAAAATTTTAAAGTTCAACAATATGTACCACTGAAAGTATTGAATTCCTTCAAAATCTGTCCATTTAAATCACACTGTTGGTGAACATGGACATTTTTTAAATGCCTTTTCAAACAGAAAGAGCGAGTGAAGACTGGATCACAAAATAAGCAAACTAAATCTCTGCTATGCACATTCATTTCAGCCTCCATTTAAGAAAACAATAAATATAAAAAAATTGATTACAGAAAATTAAAAAACAAATCGACTAACTAAAATAACAAGAAAGATAAGAAAGCAATTAACAAAATAAAGCAATGAAAAAAAAAGACAAGAAATTAAAAGTAAAAATTATCGAAAATGTAAGTAAAATACAATAAGAACTTCAGCAAAAATCATTCTAATAATACAGCGATTCAAAAATAGTAGGACTATTCAATTATATTAGTTTCCATATTACATAACAGATGGCGCTAGCATTGCATTAAAAAAACTATTTGGGTGCATTAACGCTGTCTCCATCCACTCCTCGCAGACTGACGTCACAAACAACGCTACCTAGCGGTAGTTTTATTTCGCTTCAGTTTACAGGATCCTCCCCTACTTGAGACTCGGAAGGAGCCTCAAGCACATAAAAAATTCTATTAAATAGATATAATCTCTGGTTTCTTCACACATATTCCGGATGAAGTATATTTTTTAAGTATTACTCATGAGGTGACAGAGCTTGAGATACAGTGAGAATTGGTTCCTCTACACCAGTGATTCCCAAAGTGGTCTATATAGACCCCCAGGGGTCTATGACGGTCTTCAAGGGGTCCACGACAGCAGAAAAATAATTTGGGGGTCCATGAGGTGTAAATGGGGGTCTATGATAGTGGCTCTCATCAAACCAGATTGTGACTAATATTAAAAGGAAATTTAAGTGGAAACTAGACTTACCTATTTAACAGTTTTATTTACTAAATTTACTGAGGTTTAATTGCAATTACAAGGCGACAGCATAAATTTTATTAAAACAAATTCCATTTCAGCATTTTTTGACAGCATTAAGCTAAATGAGCATAATTTTGGATGTCGCCAACATTTAAATGCCCTTTTTTTAGATTTTGAAACTAGGTATGAGAATGTTTTGACTATCGTAGTACCACAGTAGACAATGAATTCATATGGTCACTTTCTGAAAAAATAATGTCAGATTATAAAAATTAAGCTCTAGAAATATGCACTAACGAAGAACTTAAAGTAAAGTTTAGAAACAATGTCAACAATTTTTGCTTTAAAAAGATATACCTGTTATTTATTCCATATTATGGAATATCTTGAGAAAGTTTTTAATTGTTTTTCCGATTGAGAAGGAGTTTCAGTGCGCTTTCCAATCACCAAAACAAGAAAGAAAGAAAAAAATACTGGACACTATTAACCGAGGAGATATATTTAATGTTAAAATCTGATAAGGAGAGATTGATGCCAAATGTTGAAATTTATTATTGCACCCCCAGATTCCTCCCTCCCTCTAAAAGCTTTTGTTTGTTGCTCTCAGTTGTTTTATGCATTAGTTAAATTTTAATTTAATTAACTAACTAATTAAACTAACTAACATGTGTTTTCTTAAGTTTTAAACTCTTCTATACTTCATTACAGTTACAAATTATAATTTTTTAAAGTAAATAGCTCTATACCAGCTGTCAAAAACACATTTAATTTGATAAATTTGCATAAATTTAATATTAGGTAAGTAGGGGGTCTACCCCAAACTCAAAAACATGTCAAGGGGTCTATAAGGCTAAAAAGTTTGGGAACCTATGCTCTACACCCCTTTTAAGATTTACATCAGATCGTATCTCTGATCTATCTCTTGATGCTGCATTGATCGCAAAATTTTTCCTTGTTGAGTTTGTGGTGGTATCTAAAATAAACCAGAACAGCCTCCGGACAAGAGTGATCACTTTTGTCTAGTGGTATGTTACGTGCTTACGAATCAAAAGTTACCGAGTTCTAATCTCCAACATAGGTGACCTTGGCTGAAAAGAAAAACGCAAAACCTTCTGATGTGCCATGGCGCCATCCACCCGCAAGAAGAGCAAGTAAAGTCGTCAGACTCACTTGACAAAGCAAAGACGTCAGACCCACTTAACGCAACAACCAAAGTCGTCAGACTCACTTAAGGGTCCCGTAGACAGAAATCTAAAACGATGAAAGCGCCCTCTTCTGGGAGGGGGGAATGGGCGTTTCTAAAGGAAAGGCCAAGTACTCATGAGTACTGGTTTTAATGATCGAAGGTAAATAGAGAGAGTTCCTTCATAAAAGATAAATTATATGCCCTTTTTTCTTAATTTTCTATATTTTCTTGACTTTGAAATAAACATTTTTTTCATGCTATTATTTTTCCAAATTGGCATTTACTTTATCTCATTTTCTGATGATTATGTTCTGAAAGCTGTCATGATGAAAAAAATGACGTCACAGAATGATACAAGCCTCTTCTACAACAGTTGAGAGAGGGATTATGTTTGTTCCCAAGTGCAATCGGAGCTCGAGACAAGAAACCCTCCCCCCTCTCTTTCGCCTTCTATTTTTGTTCTTGGAGGGTCCAGTTTACAACCAGCTGTAAGACTACTTATATGACAACTGACCCCTCTTTTACTGCCCACCCCATGGTCAGGTACAGGAAAATTGCTACCGGACGTTCTAGTTATACAAAGAAACTACTTTTTTTACGCTGTTTCGTTTCTGTCTGAGGAACATCAGATTTTCATTTGTTATAGACCTATAATGATAATTAAATATCTTCAATGAGTACGAAATAAGGAATATTCCGAATTTTGTACAGTAATTAATTTTATACAAATATAAGTTTTAGTTGAGGCAGAAACCTTTATATATATATAGGTATAGGTATTGGACAGAATAGGTATAACAGAATAGGTATAACAGAATAGGTAATATATAGGTATAAAAGGTATAGGACAAAATAATAGGAACACTCATTTAAAAAGGAGTCGTACTTCAACTACCCAATAAACAGCTGCCACGTGTCGCAACAGTGTGCCCCCTAGTGGCGACGAAAAGGAAGGTATCAGTCAAGTATTTTACAGTGTGAAATTTGCTTGAGAAAATTCTGTTTCCAGCTAAGCGGGATTATGTGCGACATTTCTGACGTGAAAAGAGGTATGGTAATTGGAGCCTCCGTGTCCAGAACAGCCAACCTTGTGGATGTTTCAAGGACCACTGTGTCAAGGGTTATAACAGCCTACACAAATCTGGGTAAGGTGTCTTCTGCGAAGCACAACAGTGGACGAAAGTTGAAGTTGAAGGACCGTGATAGACGGGTGTTGAAGAGGATAGTCACCCGAAATCGCAAGACTACACTGCCGCAGATAACGTCCGAGATGAATACCCACCTTCTGAACCCCGTATCCATGAAAACTATTCAACAAGAGTTGCATGCTGCGAACATCCACGGCAGAGTAGCTATTCTCGAAAACCGTTAGTTTCGGGGCGGAATGCTGCAAATAGATTACAGTGGTGCCGAGACCACCTAAACTAGACGCAACTGCAATGGGAACAAGTCATCTGGTCTGACGAATCCTCATTTACATTATTCCAGACCACCGGACGTGTGTGTTCGTCTGGCGAACACCGACAGAAGCATTTCATGTTGATTGCCTGGTTCCAACTGTGAAACATGGAGGGGGTTATGTGATGGTTTGGGCAGCAATGTCTTCCCGTGGGTTAGGGCCTCTCGTTGTCTTGAGGGGGATGATCACAGTCGACCATTATCAAAACATTCTCGAAGATCATCTTCACCCTATGCTTCAGACTCTCTTTCCAGGAGAACGACCTGTGTTCCAAGACGACAACGCCCCTGTTCACACATCACGCTGTGTTCAAACATGGTTACATGAGCATGATGATGAAGTGGAACATCTAACCTGGTGTCCTCAGTCCCCTGATCTCAATATCATTGAGCCTTTGTGGGGTTATTAGGAGAACAAAGTCCGTGCTCGGTTTCCACCTCTTCGCTCACTATTTGAACTCGAGACTGTCCTGCACGAAGAATGGGTGCAAATTCCTATGAATTTTGTTCAAGACGTTTATTTCTCAATCCCACGTCGAATGCAAGCAGTCATTCAGGCCAAAGGTGGCCCAACACCTTACTAATTAAAATTTTTCATTTTTTCACAGGTGTTCCTATTATTTTGTCCTATACCTGTATATATATATATATATTTCTGTAGATTCAAAATAATTTTCTGTGATATTCCTCAATATTAAATTACATCAAAATCCTTTTTTAAACAGTTTAACAAAAAGATAAATTTATAAAAATAATGGAATGAATAGTAATGTGATTTAAATTATTCTCTTTCGTGAAATATTTCAGAGAGAGAGAGAGAGCAGTTCTCTCCATATTTCCGATTCAGTTCAATAATTTTATTTAAAAACGTTTTAAGAAATGTAACAGAAAAAATTCTTATATAAATTTAATAAAGTACAGTGGCGTAACTACCAATGGGCTACGTGCACCGGGGCCCTTGAGCTCAGGGGGCCCTCACGCCTTGACCACCAAGCAAGTCGAGCTTGCGATAATTTCTCCCATAATTGAGGTATAAATATAAAAGATTGTTACATAGCTGTAATCATGGCAACTCCGTTGAAAGTAATTTCAAACCTTGTAAGGAATTCCCCTAAATTCTTTCCTTTGTTTGTGTATAGTGTTGCGAATTCTATTTATTAAAAAGTTTATATTATTTTTCAATTTTTTCACTTTTCTAATTTTTACTTGAAAATAAACACCAAGTTCCATGAAAAATCTTACCATACATCTAAAAGAAAACTACACAGGAAGTTATTTCTTCTTGGTCATTTTATTTTTTATAACAATATGATTCATAATAAGCTATTTTCCTGTTTCAATATTTCGCAATCTGGTATCTCCAACAGACTGATGTAATTTTGTCCCCTCCTATGTTTTTTCGTAAGTGTGTTTTATTTTAAATAATTATAATAATTTTGTATTATATTTTCTTGTCTATGCATATTTATTTTTATCATTTCCTGTGTATCACGTGTCAAATCGAACCTGGGTAATCACTAAATTCACAAGGAAATTCATACGCATACATATAAGTAGTATGTAGCTTTGCTTTCCTATGTTCTGCTGAGCTTGGCACAGGGCTGACATGAAAGTAACTTTATATATCTAAAATACTAATATATTTTTACTTAATAAAACTCAACCAATATTCTCTTTATTGTTTTTTTTTTTTTTTGCACCAAGTCCTTTGGATACCTAGCTACGCATCATTTTTCATCTATGAGAGCATAGATAATTTAATAATAATAATACAATGATCAAATATGTCTAACTCTAGCAATAGGCAGCGCGATAGAGTTACAGGAATCGAGTGTGATGCTTCGCTGCAATACCGCATACTTCTAAGAATGTATTAAAACACACACAAAAAAGAAACGTAATAAAATATAAACAGTTATGGAATATATTTGTTACAAAACACTACATTAAAAACAAAAATGTTGTACAAAATAATCGTATTTTGTAATGAATCTCGAGGGTCGCAAAATTATTCAAGGCCACGGGTTAGCCACACTTGGCTTAGAATTACGGGGTCTGTCGCAAATAACATATATTGCTCTAGAACAGTGGTCTTCAAACTTTTTCAACTAATGGAACCCCTTGAACTTAAAGGTGCTTTTGTGGAACTCCTAGAACTAGAAAGTGTTTTCGTGCAACCCCATTCCAATCAGAATTTCCCGGGATTTTTGGGGAAAATCTCTAATTCCTGAGATGTCAAACATTAAAATTGTGGAGTGAGTGAGTGAATATTAACGTCACACTGTTCAGCTACACGAGAGCTTTTGGTAACGGACCTCGTAATTTTGAACCATGGTCAAGTGACGAGGAGGACACCTGAGATATCACCTCATCTCCTTACTACCACACCACACCAAAGGAAGGACGTTTGAGCTCTCGACAGATTTAACGTGCATCGCTCCCCTACGCGATGGGTCTTTAGTGGTGCTGGGCTTGAACTTTAAAATTGTGGAACCATTTGCCTGTATTTGTACTTGCAGGGTGCATTCTTCATAGCGCATTCGCTTAGATTTCATTTTGAAAAAAAAAAGCATTGATGAGTTATCTTGAATAAGATATGAAACACGTGTATAAATGAAAATGCAAAATGTAGATACTGCTTTCCAGACAGAAATTTTTAAAAAAAAATTTGCCATGTTATTTCTAAGTTGAATTTTCAGTGAAGGAAATAAAAATGGAATAAAAACATCAGTAGCAATAGTAAATAAATTGATTGAAATTTATATGTTTTAAGAAGAAACTATTAATGTTACTAAAAATATTCTTAAAATTATGGAAAACTTTCTGATTTATTTTAAATCAACGTCATTTAGATCAATGGTATTTCATCTTCAGAATATTTGAATCTTATTTAAAATGCGATGATCAATAAATCCATCTAGTATGTGGAAACTTTCACAATATTTGAAATGAACAGCCGAACAAGAATTTAGAAAAAAGAAACCACCACACTTTTCTTTCCAATTCCTGAAATTCTGTCCTATGTTCTTTTTTCGTTCAGCCGAAAGAAATAATCTGTTTTTGAAGCTGCAACGATGATCCATTTTATTTAATAACTGAAATAAACTGTGCAAAATAAGTTTTAAAACAGCTGATATTCAAATAACTTAAACTTGGAAAAAAACACACGAAACTCGATTTTGGAGTTTTGTAAGAAAAGAATGCGAAAACTGATTCATTTTATCCTGACGATTCAAGTGCATTTTATAAATTTTAATTGTTCATTTTAATTATTAATAAAATATAACTTATTTAGTATATATAAATAATTTTAAGAATGGTGAAATAAAAAACAGAGGATAGCTTTTTGTACAAAACATATTTGCAGTTATTTTCAAGCACAGACTCAAACTTTCCTAAGAATGATGTAATTGTAAATAGTATCTTGAATGCGCTATAGATTCTTAGAAAACAATACCCATTTTAGGGGGAAAAACATCTCTGTTACACAATCCACCGAAGATTCATAAATTAGCACCTTTCACCAAGGGAACGCAGGGGAAATTTCATGTATCCTTCCGCAAGAAGGCTGAGTTACAAGTTTACTTTCCCCTCATTCCAAATATGCAATGCTAACTTTTTTAATTACTCGCAAATAAATTAGTTTAAAAATTTTAAAGTATATACGTTTGAAAGAGCATAAAAAATAAAGGTTTTCCGCGTTTTTACTTTTTTTATCCGATAATTTAAAATATTTTTATGATCGTTTTAATGCACTAAATGTACATTTTCAAATTTTTAATAAATATTTAAAAATATTGAGAAAATTTTTTTAAAAAAATCGAAATCAAGAGAAGCATTAATTTTTTTTTATCTTTAGGATGCATTTTTGTTTCATACAATTAAAAGCAATACCTTAGACGTAAATCGAATTATAAGAAACTCCATAGGATTAACATTACGCTCGGGTTTTCATGGTGGCGTGTCAACGGGAGCCTTAACGAAAACAACCAAAGTCGTCAGACTCACTTGACGCAGTAACCAAAGTTGTCAGACTCACTTGACGCAGTAACCAAAGTTGTCAGACTCACTTGACGCAACAATAATAACTCACACACTTGCCAAAACAACAAATACTTCTCTTTCGTTCGCCTATCCACCTACTCACTTTTGGGGGAGTACTGTGGCGGTATCTTAAATAAGCCGGTAACAGCCTCCGGACAGGAGTGATCACTTTGGTCTAGTGGTATGTTACATGCTTACGAATCAAAAGGTACCGAGTTCTAATCTCCGACAAGTTTTAAGTCTAACAGTGCAAATTATCCCGTCTCACCCTGGAATTAACTCAATAACTTTTGCCGAAGCCCGAAATAACCGTTTTTTGGTTACACCTCCAACTAAGACTATTTCTCCAATCTGAGGAACACGCTATTGCTTTTCATTATGTTTTTGTACAAGTTGGCTAAGGTATTCATTCCTAAAGCGTTGGCGTAGATCTTTTAACAGTTTACTCCGATATTTTATTCTTTTATTTTAAGGCTGTTCGAATTTAATTCTTCAATATCCTCAATGTTTGAATTTCTTTTACCGATAAAAAACATGCTGGGGGTAAGAGGAATAAACTCTTAAGGATTTTCTGACACATATGTTAATGGTCAACAGTTTATAATGGATTCACAATCACAAAAAGCACAGTATACAATTCATCATAATTTAACACTGAGCTACCCAAAGTACGCTTTAGCAATTCTTTTTACAGTGTGGACCAGCCTTTTTTCCCAACCTCCCCACTAAGCCACAGTAGAGGTGGGATAAATTTCAATAATATTTCAAGAGTTCTAGTTTCGTCCAGTATTTTACTCCAATTCTATCTTGATAGAAAGTTAAAGGCGCATCGAAAGTTAGTTCCGTTATCGCAATAGATTGTTCGTGGCGACTACACCTAGCAATGAAGTATCTAAGGGCCAAAAGAAAAGCATCAGAAAATTTAGGAAATTCATAAGTTCAAGATGAATAGCACGGTATACCGCGAAAGTAAACAAAGTTATCCACACTTTTCTTTCATCTTTCAAAAATAAAGGCCCCGCCAAATCTATTCCCATAATTTCAAAAGGCGCACAATCTGTTACTTGGTCTGGTGGTAAAGACGTTGGTTCGCTTGACATAGATTTAACTTTAAAGCGTTTACAGATAATACAATTATTCAGAACATTTTTTATAGCTTTCCTAGCTCTAATTATCCAATATCTTTCTCTTAACAAGCATTGCATCATTTGAATTCCCACGTGACAATTTTTCTTAAGTAAATCTTTAATTAAAAGCTTAGTAAATTTACATTTTTCTGGTAACAATATTGGGTACAAAAATGATCTTTCATCATTTCGATTAAGTATTTTCGTTTTCACACGTAAAATATCTTCATCATCTATGTAAGTCACAATATAATTTGAAGATTTAGCAAAAATTTTTTATTACCTATTAGAAAGGTAATAGCTCTGAACTAAACGAATTAATTTCTTTTCAGAATTTTCAATTTCTGATTGTGAAAGTTCAGAATCCTTACATTTTTCATTCAACAAAGTACAATTATTCACAAACCTTAAATCCATGCAAAAACTCTAATCATTTTACTATGTATAGTCAGATATAGCATACAAATTTCAAGGTGGTGCGTCTCTTGAGAGATCAATATTTACCACTTTTAATATTTTCCTTTCCAATTCTACTTCCTCCGATTCACAATGAGTTTCTCCAAGAGGCCAATATTCAGGGCTTTCTCGCAACCACAAAGATCCTTCCCAGCACCTAGAGAGAAGCATTTGCCGAGGAGAACAACCACGCGATAATAAGTCTGCAATGTTAAGATTTCCGGGTACATGCCTCCATAAATGACCTCGAGTTAGTTGACGAATTTCTTTAACCCTATTTTATACAAAAACAGACCAACTCCTTTTTTTCCTTTATCCACGAAAGGGCTGTAGTAGAATCAGACCAAAATGTAATTCTTAAGTTTGGTAAATTAAGCGCATTGATAATAGAATTCGCAAGTCTAGAACCTATGCAACAAGCCATCAGCTCTAAACGAGGTATTCTCAAAGGCTTTAGAGGGGCCAGTCTGGCTTTTGCTCGAACAAGAATAAATTTTACTTCTGATTTAAATGTTGATCTCACAAATATGTACGAAAGCGTCCTTGAAAACGTCAACAAAAACATATAATTTGATAGAGAAATTAATTATCATACATCTTGACAAAGTGTAGCATCTTTCAATACATACAAATCTGTAAACCATTTTACAAATGCATTTACATCATTAGGAGACAATTCACTGTCCCACGCAATTTTCATTTTCCATAAATGTTGTATTAATAGTTTCGGAAGCTATGTAGTTGTATTGGAGTTGATAAGCCAATAGGATAAAAAAATTTCTGCATAATTGCAAAAATTAATCTTTTTGTGATTTTTGATTCACAGGTCACATCCATATCTGTGCAACACTTCCAGGAATTAGTATTTAAATTACAAATTACTCCCAAAACGGAAGTATTGCCTGAGTTTCTATCAATATTTTTGATAGCTACATTGCTTTCAAAACCACACAGGTTGAAGCATCCATTGAACATTATTAATTTCGCATGTTCAATGAAACGTTCCTGTTCGTCAGTATTAAACACTCCAGATGCACAACTGTCCACATAGAATGAATGTTTCAATTTTTGAGTAACTTCTTCACGTTGAGGTTGACTATTTTCTAAAAGATGTATAATCGATGCATTCAGCAGAAAAGGGCTTTAAGAAACCCCAAACACAACTCTGAAGTGCCTATACATGATCCGCCTTTCACTACATGGGAGAAAAAATCTAAGAGAATCTGTGTCTTTCGGTGCTACAGACAACATTAAGAAAGCTGTCTCTATATCCACACTAATACCGATTGGATACATTTTAAATAGATCGAGAATATCATGTATTAGCTCTATAAAATTAGTTCCCTTTAACAAACATTCATTTAAAGAAGGTTTCCCTCTTTCGGAGGCAAAAGCGTCAAAAACAGGACGAATTTTGGTAGTTTGACAATCTAATTTAATAATTAGTCTGTGATCTAAATAATGGCATTCTTCATTCAATTCGAAATCTAGTACGCGTTCAATAATGTTCAGTCTTTCCCAATCCTGAAACATTTTTTGATAATCCATAAAAAATTTCCCACATCCAAATCTGTTTATCATTCTTTCATGTCGTTTCCAGACGAATTCTTCATTACTTGGTAAATTCAACGAGTCATATTTCCAAGGGGACCTTCCTACCTCATACCTTCCGTCAGGAAGAATTTTCATTTTGTTATTCAAATCATTTAAACTAAGTTCAGCTTTCTGTCTTTCAATTTCAGTTGCACTGGATATTTTTAAGACCTCAAGTTCCAAAAGTTTATTAACTGGAATGTTCATAGAATGCATCAATAATGTTGTTAAAATATTATCCTTTTCACATGAACCCTTTCTAAATACTCTCCAACCCAGTTTGGTTTCTACGGCAGTTAAGCCGGACTCTAATTCTACAGTATTTTCTGTTAATTATTTTCCAATGGCATCTGCACAGATTAAAAGATTGATTTCCGTTTCCCCTCAAAAAGAATCACACAGAAAAATAATTATTTTCTTTCATTTTAATTCATTAGAGACCCGTTTCTCCTCAATCTTTGAAAAAATCCGCAAATAATTTTTTCAGAAGAGCTTCAAAGCTACAAGTATATGTCCTATTTAAATTACTAACCTTACCGGAAATATATCATTCTGACGTAGTCACAAAGGAGAAATCACCCCTATTCTCCATGACGCATACTACAACTGGAGAGCATGTGGCTTTGGCGTCATTGTGCTTTGTCGTGCATCTAGACTGTCGGCACCGGTGTAACTGGTAACACTATGGGCTGGGCATCACTGTATGATTTTTCGTCCGTAGGCAGTGATTGTCTGTCTTAAAAAGCTGGCGCCGCGGCAGACGGTGGTGGGTAACATCAAAAGAGGAAAAGGTGGCGAGGTGGTTCGAGAACCAGATGTCAGACCAGCCCTTGTCACCAGAAACTTTTGAGAGGGACCCAAGCCATTGTTATCCCTGCACCAATGATGGGCTAGCGAGACCGAGGTGCAGGGTGCAAAACCTTGAGGCCTGCCAATGGGGGTTGATGAGGGGCGTGGAGTTGACCCACCCTGGAGTTTAAAAGGGTCGACCTGGCTAAAGAGGGGATCGACTCCTGAGACAGTATCCGACGGACTAATAAGGAAGCGCGAGGCGAGTGCCCGCAGTAGAGAAAAACTGCTATCTAATTTTCGTACTCCGTATCCTGAAGATCGGATGCCCGGATAAGAAGCGAGGAGTGGATACGGATCCAGCCGGCTGGCTAAATAGAACTAGCACCTGAAAGTGATTTTTTTCTCTTCCCAGTGATCTTCTAAATGTTGTAACTCAAATAAACAGTTATTTAGATCGCAATAAAAAGTATTTTTTTTAATGATTAGCTTAGCGTCCACGCGCTACCGAGTCCACGACGCCACATCATGCTCTTTTTGGTTTAGTTTCCCTCCCCCTGAACAGCGCATGAATCACTGCTTCGCTTCTAAGTGGAGATGCTTTTAGATGAGTTATTACAATTTCACTAACGTAAGTACTTTGAGATCCACTATCAACTACAGCCTGGATAAATTTTTCCTGACGTTGACACCGAATAAGACCGCAAAGCGTTTGCAAAAATATTCGCTTTTGCTAGAGTTAGAGAGTGAACTTTCAGATTTTGGAACCAATTTCATTTAATTATTTTTTTTCTTTTTCAGAAAACATTATTTCAAAGTGATGATTATTAAAATGACAACAATTTAATTCATTTTTAATTTTACAGAATTTATTTAAATGACCAGTTTTTAGACAAGAAAAACCTGCCCCTTTTTAAAGCAATAAATTTTGCTTATCAGCTATAGTCATTTTCTTAACTGAAAATTTTTTTTCACTAAGATGTGACTTATTACAAAAAAAATATATAGTTTATTCTTTTACCTGGTTTGTCCATATTTTCTAAAGCTGCCACTGTTGTCGTTTTTAACCTGTTTACCTGTGTTGCCAGATAATCCTTTTTTCGTGGATTCTGATGGGAGGTGAATCAATGATCGTGCAGAAGAACCATCTCCTCTCCTTTCACCTATGGCGGTGGTATCTATATAAGCCAGTAACAGCCTCCGGACGAAAGGGATCATTTTGGTCTAGTGGTATGTAACGTGATTATAGCAAGTTCAATCCTCCTCAATGTTGACCTTGACTCCGAACTTAGAAAAAACGTAGCCTTCGCGCAGCTGTCGTGGCGCCATCTACCCGCAAGGATGGCAATTAAAAGCCCTCAGACCCACTTGACGCAGCAATCAAAGCCTTCAGATCCACTAAACGCAACAGCAACAACTCACACGCTTGCCATAACAACTATATCATTCGTACGCCTATCCACCGACTCACTGGGGGGAGTAGTGTGGCGATGGTATCTATATAAGCCAGTAATATCCTCAGGACTGAAGTGATCATTTTGGTCTCGTGGTATGTGAAGTGCTTACGAAACCAAAGGTGTAGCGAGTTCTATCCTCCTCTTGCTGAAGAAAGTCCATCGACTGTACTAAAGAACGGGATCCCTTGGATTCTGTCAAGTCATGATTCCTGCTTCTTTCCCTGACCACTAACATTTCTGCATGTAGGCAACTCTCCACTAAAGGGCGTCAGAAAATCTCCGTATTTATCTTGAGTTTTCCCCAAGCTCTCCAAGGATCTTAATTTACTTTCAAGTTCATCGTAAGGCGAGGGTAAATCTGTTTTCTCTCTTCCGGTAGCAGCATTTTTCATAACCAAATTTAATAGTTCTCAAAAGTATATTTGAGCCGCCCATCCGGTATAGTGGTCAGTGAAGCTGATTACGGTGCCGTAGGGACTGGGTTCGAATCCCGGAGAAGGCATGGATGTTTGTGTTGCAATCCTTTCTTCTATCTGTGTTGTATACCCCCGTGTTATACTTTGCGTGGTGCACGAGATTTATAAATAATAACAAAAAAAATTGGCAGTTATAGAGACTGCCGATAGAAGTGAAAACTTAGAACTTTTAGTATTAACATTTGAAATTTCATAATGTTTGAATTAATATTATCAACATCAATCTGGTTTTCACATCTATTGACACTCCAAGCAAAAACTAAATGCATGTTTATATGGTTTTTTATTATTCAAATATGTTACGGCTGTACTAGATCATGACAAAATATAAGTACAATTCAATTGAAATAACAATTAATATACAATCATGTGTTATTTATGGATAGTATTTGTATTTACTTAAATTTCAATGTACTTGATTTTTAATATTATTTTAATTGTTTGCATCATTGTCATCATTAATTTCAACAATACTTAGACTTTCTGTACTTTCAATTATTTCATTTTGTTCTAAAAAAGAAACAATAGGCTTATTGTTTTGGCCCATCGATAGTTCAGGGGTAAAATTAAAATACTCATACTCAAAATTAAAAACACAGTGGACTGCCTTGTATATATGTCTCTTTATTTGGAAGGCCCATGGCCAACTCTTCGGTCATTGCACTTTCACTCCCCGCGTCTTAGCGGGGGCACCCCAATCGCTGATCTTATTTCACCTCCCCACATTTGGGAAGCGATCACGGCTTCTTACAAGTGGCGAGGCACTCAACATACTGCCCGCCTTGACAAATTTAAAAAATTTTCAACATACAATCAAGCAGTTACAAATACATGATACATTTTACAATAAACAAAAAAAAAACACTGCACACTATGGAAATACAATACATTGCTACACACACAGAACAATATCAAGTAATTCAATTACAATTAAAAGGTAATTTAACAATTTTAGTAACAGGTCGTTTATATACACCTTTACCTGTTTTTAATGCTACTACTCTAGTTATGTCATCTGTATACCTGGATGAACCTCTACTATTTTGGCAAGATTCCAATTCAGTAATTTTGAATTATCTTCACCTTTAACCAAAACTGCTTCAATACTTAAGTTACTTACAATTTCTAAATGAATGGCTCTAACAACAAAATATACAAAAATGCAAATATAACATTTATACACATTTTTTGCTCTACCTTGTGACGGGTGCTTACGCGTTTCACTAACCTTCTCTCAAATCCTTAAAGATTGTATTTATTTTAACCAATCCCCGCCGAGAGCCAAAGGTGTGACTTATGCAAACAAGATAGTTTCGGGTTTAGCGAGTTCAAAAAAGATATAAAAGGGAGAAATGAAATGAAGAGATAGAGGATAACTACGAGGTTGATTAAGAAGGTAATTCTGAGAGATTAGTTTAACTAGTGGAAGTTTATTCGCCGGAGGAAGATTATTGAAAAAGGTTCATTAATTCGGTTCGAGACGGAACTGAAGATATCAAAGATTGAAGCCATTCCTTAGATCCTTCCAGTATTTGAGAAACCTGCCTTAAAAAGGTATCAGGTCAGTTATTTACATAAATTAGATATAAATGCGTAGTTTGATTGTATACGTTATTCTCCGTGGTTTCAGTTAGTGTTCCGCCGTTCATAATTGAATTCTTATCGCACTCCACTGTAATTTGTTGTTCTTAAAGTTTGATTAATATTTGTATATTTCTCTAGTAAGAAAGATTATATAATAAATAATATTGATTTGTTAATTAAGTAGTCGTTAATCATGAATCCAACATACCCAAATTTAGATAATATGCAAAGGGGAGTTAATAATCATAGGGGTAGTGAGAGACTACGACAACCTGGAATTAATTTTATAAGGAAAGGACCACAAAAATCCAGTCCCACTTTATTAAATCCTCTCGCAATACTTACTCTGGCACTAGGTAAATCTGCCATCATTTGGTTTTTACCTTTTGCACTTACCTTAAGACATTTAATGCATTGCTTAATTACACGTTTGACTTTGGATCTGCCACATTCACAATCCAAAATTTGGTTCTTATGTTTGCCAAAGTAGCCTCAGCACCTGTATGCAAATAAGAAAAATGATAATGTTTAACAATTAAGTCACAAATAAGGTGGTTGTTAGGGATTAGCATAGGATCTTTCTGTTCGGCAGGTAGATTGGAATGTCTCAATCTTCCACCCACACAGAGTATTTTCCTCTCGTCTAAAAATGGAGACAAAGTTAATAAGTTGATGGAATCTGGTAATTGTTGTTCTCTTTCAATACACCAAATTTCCGTTGTAAAATACACAGATTGTACCTTTCTTACTAAGCAAAGTAAAGCTGTAGACAATTCAGCTACAGTTAAATTGCCAGTGGTTATCTGTAATGGATTTTTCTCCTTGAAACGCACACACCATGCAAGGACTCCTTGCAGTTTCAGAAACGAAGAACACTTATCAATGATGGGAAGAATTTCGTTATTTTCCACTAAGAAACACATTGACTCCATTTGATTATCCTTCAGCTCTCGTTGGTAAGATTCACAATTATGGATCTCATCGACGTATCTAGGAAAGTTCACTGCAGGCACTTCTAGAAAAGCTGGCCCAAACCACCACAAATCACTTTGTTGAATTTTCTCTGGATCAAGTCCTCTTGATATGATGTCAGCAGGAATTTGGTCCAAATGAACATGATGCCATTTATTCAACTCTTGGATAGTTACCACTCGATTTGCTACAAACGTTTTTAAGTTGAGGGGCTCGTTTTTCATCCACGATAGCACTATTGTGGAATCGGTCCAAAAGAAAACTGAGGTAATATCCATTTTTAATGCACATTGCACTTTAGGCATCAATTTGGCGAGTAGCACAGCACCACATAATTCTAACCGAGGTATGGTTACCTGTTTAATTGGTGACACACGAGATTTACTCGCAACAAGCTTGACTTTTATCTTAGTCATGGGGCCTAATTCCTTCAAAAAATCACAATACAATTTTTTAAACTCCTGGTCTCTAGGAAAACGAGTCCATAGCGATTCGAGTATCTTTAGAGCAATGTCCCTCAAGTTCCCTACACACAACCAATGCTCTTTAACGGGCACAGAAACAATATATCTCCCCGACTCATGCCTCTTATGCGTAAGGATATAATGCTCCTCACAAATATAATTCTCTAAATTTTTAGGTAATTCATTATCAATCTCCTCAATTTCCCTGAATTTTCTCGAATTTAACTCTTCGGACCCACATATTAAGTTACAAGAATATGAATTTAACTCATCCTTTACATTACCTCCAACTATGTAACCAAAGACTGAATTCTGTAAAATCAGGTTCGAATTTTTTACATTTATTTTACCTGGTTTTATTATATGATAAAAAATACTCGGCACTTAACAAGATGTCTATTTTTCCTGGAATTTTAAAATTTGGATCCGCAAGTTTAACTGACTCTGAGATCTGCACACGCGAATACTTATCCTTTAATAAATATAGTACCGTGGATAAGATAACGTTCTTTTTGTTTTCAACTATGTTAGTCGAAACGAAATTTTGGCACTCATCCTGAGGAGGAAATGACCAGCTGCATTCCCCGTCCCCCTTTGACAGCGACTTATTTACGACTTCGGGGCGTCTGGCAAGCTTCTCTTCACCCCATTTGACGAAACACTCTTTAGTTCCCTCGGGAAATGTATTAGTTTGTTATGCGATTTGCCGCAAAAACAATTTCAAAACGAACATTTTTTAACACTACAGTTGAGGAATAAGCATTTAAAACACGTGTTTTTATTTTTCACTACGTTAACGCGCTCTTGAACCGAAAGTCTCTTAAACTGAGGGCAAGCATGTAACGGGTTATGGTCATTTCTTAAACACAAATCACAATTTTTATTTTTCTCTTCATTAAAAAATACTTTGGGAGCGGTTTTAAAGGTTTTAAGTTTGTTATATTTGAGATCTTTTCTCGTCTCATTTATGGGTTTACCACTCGAAGTAAAATATAAATCACACTCCTTACCCAATTGTAGCGGTCTAAACCAATCTCCGGATGGTCTAATATTAATATGTGCTGCTGTTTCCCTATCTATGGTTTGAAACATTTTATCAGATACAATCGGTTCTTTAAGAGTGTCAAAATCAATAGACGCCTCAGTTTCACCTCCGTTGAGACAGGTCTCGCTATTATTTGCACTAGATCTTAATTTTGCTAATTTTAATTCCGCTTTAACTCTCTCTAACTTAAGGCGTTCTAATTCTATTTCACCGTTCAGCTGGGATTTTAGGGTTTTAACTTCTTCTAACACTTGCTCTATCACGGATTTCACGAATTCGTAATCTTCTTTAAACACATCGCTCTCCTCAATTAACCGCTTTAAATCAATCATTTTTGCATCCCCTGGTACAGTCAAACCTATTTTTTCAGCAACAAGCTTTAGCTCATTTTTCTTTAATTTTGAAACGATTGACATTTTGAACTACAATTCTATTCACTTACTCCAGAAAATAATATTAAAACTCAAGCAACTTTAAACTCACCGATACGCAAATAACTACAACTTGAGGACTTAATTATTCTACACTCAAAATATTTACTCAATACTCATACAAGTAAATATTCCCACAATTCTCAAAGAATTAACTATTCACACAATATTCAAATAATTAACTGTTCACACAAGACCCAAAAAAACTAAATATTCACACAATACTCAAAGAACTTACCAACTCTCACAATACTCAAAAATTTAACAATTCACAATACTCATGAATTAAGTATTCACACTACTCAAAGAACTTCACTAATCGCAATTTTCAAAGAACTTCACTAATCGCAATTTTCAAAGAACTTAACTAATCACAATACTCAAAGAACTTAACTAATCACAATACTCAAAAGAACTTAACTAATCACAATACTCAAAAGAACTTAATTAATCACAATACTCAAAGAACTTAACTGTTCACAATACTCAATTCACAATACTCAAAGAACTTAACTGTTCACACGATTTCAAAGAATTAAGTATTCACACAATACTCAAAGAATTTAACTACACCCACAATACTCAAATAATTAACTGTTCACACAATTCTCAAGGAACACCTAATCACAATACTCATAGAACTTAACTAATCACAATACTCAAAAGAACTTAATTAATCACAATACTCAAAGAACTTAACTGTTCACAATACTCAATTCACAATACTCAAAGAATAATTCACAATACTCAATTCACAATACTCAAAGAATTTAACTACTCACACAATATACTCATAGAACACCTAATCACAATACTCAAAGAACTTAACTGCTCAAAACGAATTAATTACTCAAAACTAATTAATTACTCAAATCTAATTAATTATTCACAACTCAAACGAAATAATTACAACGAATTAATTACAAACAACTCAAAATGAATTAATTACTCAAAACGAATTAATCACACAAAACTCAAAATGAATTAATTACTCAAAGCTAATTAATTATTCACAATTCAAACGAATTAATTACTCAAAATGAATTAATTACTCAAAACGAATTAATTACTCAAAACTCAAAATTAATTAATTCCACAACTCAAAACGAATAATTACTCACAACGAATTAATTACACACAACTCAAAATGAATTAATTACTTAAAACGAATTAATCACACAAAACTCAAAAGGAATTAATTACTCAAAACTAATTAATTACTCAAAACGAAGTAATTACTCACAACTCAAAACGAATTAATTACTCACAACTCAAAATGAATTAATTACTCAAAACGAATTAATCACACAAAACTCAAAATAAAATAATTACTCAAAATGAAATAATTACTCCAAAACTCAAAACGAATAATTACTCAAAACTCATTAATTACACAACTCAAACGAATTAATTACTCACAACACAAAATGAATTAATTACTCAAAACGAATTAATCACACCAAAACTCAAAATGAAATAATTACTCAAAACTAATTAATCACACAAAACTCAAAAGGAATTAATTACTCAAAACTCAAACGAATTAATCACACAAACTCAAAATGGATTAATTACTCAAAACTCAAAATTAATTAATTCCACAACTCAAAAATAATTAATTACTCACAACTCAAAATGAATTAATTACTCACAACGATTTAATCAAACAAACTCAAAATGAATTAATTACTCAAAACTAATTAATTACACAAAACTCAAAACGAAGTATTTACTCACAACTCAAAATGAAATAATTACTCAAAACTCAAAATGAAATAATTACTCAAAACTCAAAATGAAATAATTACTCAAAACTCAAAACGAATAATTACTCAAAACTCAAAATGAATAACTACTCAAAACTCAAAATGAATAATTACTCAAAACTCATTATGAAATAAAGAACACAAATCTCAAAGGGACAATTTTGAGCTCACCTCATTGCCAGGACTGCTTTCACAAGAGACCACCATTACTCAAATTCTCATCACTCTAAAGACTATTATTGATAATAGTAATGACGAACACAAATTTTGCCGATGTCTCCGGCGCAGCTAGGACCATGTTTTGGCCCATCGATAGCTCAGGGGTAAAATTAAAATACTCATACTCAAAATTAAAAACACAGTGGACTGCCTTGTATATATGTCTCTTTATTTGGAAGGCCCATGGCCAACTCTTCGGTCATTGCACTCTCACTCCCCGCGTCTTAGCGGGGGCACCCCAATCGTTGATCATATTTCACCTCCCCACATTTGGGAAGCGATCACAGCTTCTTACAAGTGGCGAGGCACTCAACACTTATGGTAACTAAAGTAAGAAATGAAAATGTTTCATTCAAATTTATCTAAGTATCGCGTGTGTAAAAACCGCATCGATCGTCGTTTTATATTTTGTAGTACTGAGTTTCGGATCATTAGACTTATTTAAATTAAGTATTTCATTCAGAAATTCAATTAGTGGTAGATTTTTATCATTTGCAAAGTTAATATTGAAGTCTCCACTTAAAATCATCGGTTCATTATGATATATTTTTCGCCAAATCTTTTTTCGAGTATTTCAGAACCTTCTTTTGTATAAATCATCAAATTTTCGAATAAAAATTGTTGTATCTGTCTCATAGATTTTCCAGGCGAAATATAAAGGGCAACATATATGCAATGCCCATTCTCGGAATCGCAACGAGCAATGCACAGTATATACACATTGAACTGTTCACTAAATCCATTTAATTTCACTTATAAGATATACATAGCATTATATGTCAGCTGCATAGCTACAGATATACTGCTATAAGCATGTCGGTGACGCGAACGCACGAGATTTCCCCCATCCAAAAAATGTCTAAGGTGAACTGCACACTGCGCGTGTGCCAGTCAGAGCATGTCGGTGACGCGAACCCATAAGATTTTCCCCTACCAAAAAGTGCCCAACGCCGCTAAAGACTAACTAATATTTGGACTAATAAATATTCTCGTCTAAATCTTTCCTTAAGTTGATCAATCGCCTTGTGGTAATTTGCCGCTGTAGCAGGGAAACTAAGCACTAATCTTTCTGCTTTAGATCCTGGCTCCATTGACTGCAACAAATACTGCATGTCATCTTCAGCAGCAATTTCTTTAGCGTCATGTATCTTTTGGAATTGGCTCCAAAAGGTCAAATACTCTTTCGCTTCTCTATTGAACTTTTTAAGTTCGATTTTAGGGAGTTTAAATTTTTTTGATTCCTTATCGTTAGGAACAGTTAAGTCCTGCAACTTCAATTTTATTTTAGTAGAAAGTTCTAAGGACTTAGCTCGGTAGGTTTCAGCGTCTTCCATATCTTCCACAAATAATCCTTCACCATCAGCAGACTGCAAAAATGTTTCTGAAATCGCGTTCTGACAAGTGCCCATTCTCGTAAATTTACTATTGACTTGAATTTTCAAAACCGAAAGTGTCTGTAAACTACAGAACTCGTGCGATAATTCAGATTCGATATTTTTCAAACAATTAGAATAAGCTGTTCTCAGTCCTTTTTGTGTTGTGCTTTTAAAGCATTCAAATCTATTTTCGATATTGAAAGTTCAGAGTTCAAATAAAATATTTAAATCCAAAGCATAGGGTTAAGGCCAAGGGTACTACTATGTTCTAAGCAATTCAAACGTAGGTTCTAAAATTCCCAAGTTGTGGGGTGCATCTACTAGATGCTGGGTAACTTTGGTCAGATAAGACTAGACGTCTTTCAAAAATCATATGTTTATTCTGCAGACAAGGGGAGGGCACGACTAAGGAAATTCATTTGGAGATGAGACTTTGTGCAGTAGTAGTACTCTTTTAAGGTGTTCAACCCTCAATGTCATTCCGCCGAATGGGCAGTCAATTCGGAGAAATTAGCCTTCTAAATTCATGTGGTTAGCTTTTATACAATTAAGTTTTAATCACTTCCCGCGACGCAAAGGCATGGTTGGTAGAGTAGCTGTTTACCACGCGGTTGACCTCGTTTCGAGTAACGCGATCGGTTTTTTCGTTTTAAATTCATTTAATTATTTTTCAATTGAATACATTTATTTAAAAAAAGGTTTATTAAATATTAAATGATATTTTAGCTAATTATTTTATGTTTTAAAAATAAAATAATTACTGTAATTATACAAGTAATATTTATTATAAAAATATATTATAATCGGTTCACACATGATCGTTTTTTTTGTTTTAATTTTTAAATTCATTTTTTTTTACAATTAAATAAATTTATTTAAAAAAAGACATTAAATATTTATATAATTATAAAATAATGAAATTAATAATATATAACATAAGATATATATTAATTTTATTATATTGTTTATAAAATAATTTTTTATAAATAATTATTTTAATATATTTTATGTTTTATTATAATATTTTATTTATAATATTTTATTTATTTCATATTATAAAAATGCTTGTAACTAATTTTTATATAAAATATCATTTATATTTATTATAATATATTTTTATAATAAATATTATTTGTGTTAATGATTATATATCTAAAATATATAAATATTTATATAATTAAAGTAAATATTTTTTACTTTTAAAAATATAAAATAATTATCTAAAATATCATTTAACATTTAATGAGCCCTTTTTTTTAAAATAAATTTATTTAATTGTAAAAATAACTAAATGGATTTAAAAATTAAAACGAAAAAAAAACGATCACGTGACTCGGACCATCTGTTCTACCAACCAGCTGCTGCGTTGCTGGAAGCAATTAAAACTTAATTGTATATAAGCTAAGCATGAATTTCGAAGGTTATTTTCTCCAAACGGACTGCCCATTCGGCGGAATTACATTGAGGGTTGAACACCCTAGGGGTTTACTACTATTGCACAAAGTCTCGTTCTCAAATGAATTTCCTTAGTCGTGCCCTAACCTTGTGAGCCTGCCACCAGGGCCGGCTCCAGCAATTTTGCCGCCCCGGACAAAAATGAAAAATACCGCCCCTCTCCACAAAGTAAAAAAAAAAAATTTATTGGAAAATATATAAATTGTTCATAAATACACGCCTATAAAACTTGAATAGTCCTTGCAAAGGGAAAAGGCAGCATAACAGTATATACATAAATATTTATTAAAAACTAAAACTATAACCAATACTCAAGAATAACTCCGTCGGCTAGCTCAAATAATTTTAATTGGTGGTACATTCTAATTGAGCACGGTTACAATTACATAAAAACAGGAAAATACTATAAAAATACAAAGGGGTTTGCGCGGGAGGACATTGGCACATCCTTTCTTCCCCGAGGTGGCAGGCTGACTGGTTAAGTGATCACATGGCCAGTAGAGGGTGCTCTATTACCATTCGTTACACTCCCCCTCTGGTTCCTAGGTATCGTCCTCGATGAGGAACCAGCAGAGTTGTCTTTCTTGGGTCTTCCCCTTTTTCTGAGAGGCATCACTGGAGTGGCTTCCTTGTCTATGCATGGACGAAGAGCAGATGGATGATAAGGTCCCAGAACCTCGTGTTTGTTGTGTGGATTTGCCACTTCATAAGTTGTCGGAGAGCGTTGAGTCACAATAACATAAGGCCCATCTCTTTTAGGCATGAATTTAGCAGTCTTCTTCTGGGCAGCATTGCTAAGGGGGTGAAGGGTTACCCAGACATTATAACCTGGATGATACAAGGAACCATGACGTCTTTTATCATAGAAGGCCTTTCGTTGATCTTGTTTCTCTTCAATTCTTGATTTTGGAATCAAAACAACGGGAGAGGGGTGCGTAGATTCACATTCTACTATGATGCCTTGTTGCAGCAGAGAATCTAGCTCTTTCTTCAACAGCTTCTTCCTGGCTGGATTCATTCGGTAGGGAGGCACTGAAATTGGTGGGTTGTTTTCAGTGTTGATGCTATGTTCAATAAATGGAGTAGCTTCTCCCCCTACTTCGAAGATAGAGTGATGATTTTTAAGCAAGCTATCTAGTTCCACACGCTGAGAACCAGGGTATTCTTGTCCTTCATCTTCCCGTAATTGACAATTATTTATTGCCATAGGAAGTACATTAACAGATGTACTATGATAAGGCGTTACGAAATTGTACGATTTTCGGGAATCGTCACAAAAAGTCCAACAGTTCTTTCTGAAATTTAGTACTATTCCAGCTTTTTTTAGAAAGTCAACTCCAAGTAGAGTGGAGTTGTTTTTGGCATCAGGCAAAATAATAAAGGGGGTTTTAAACTTTCTGCCTTCCAGAAGGACAGTTTGAAATGTACGTAGAACTTCTTTCTGAGTAATGATTCCATCAGCAAAGGATAGGGATATGACTGTCTTCTCAAAAGCAGCTCCTTGTTGCAGAAGGATACTGTAAAGAGTTTCTCCTGCAATCGAATGACTTGCACCACTGTCCCCAAATGCAGTTCCCGAAACTCCATTTATGCTGATCCTGAGTACAGCATTTCTGTTGGATGGAGAGAGACTGTTAACTCGCAGAATTCGAACGTGAGCTGGATCAACCCTTGAAGGATTGCAGTCAGGGCATTTTGACTTGATGTAATCGGGCTTTCCACATCCATAGCAGGACAGAGGAGTTCGGCTTTCAAATTGCGAATGCCCTCCAAATGGTTTTCTTAGTGCTTCCTTTGCCTTATCCCCCGTTCTTATACTGTTTTGTTTATTTGTTTTTGAGGGGAAAGAAGGTCTTCTTACGTCTGGTAAAACTTTATGTTTCGACGTCTTACCTCGAGCAATTTCATAATCGTCTAATTTTTGTACTAGCTCAGATGAGCTTTTAATATCTCCCCAGATATCCACGAAGTGTTCCTTAACGTCCCTCGAAACTCTTCTCTTAAGCTGATCAGTAAGTACCAAATTCTTAAGGGAGTTAAAGTCTTTCACTTCTAGGCTATGTAGCCATTCTTCTAAGTAATTGTTTAGCTCGTACGCGAAGTCCTTCCACAGAGCTTTGGGTTGTTTTTGATGAGTACTGAACTTAATTCGAAACGATTCAGCACTCAACTTGAATTGTTGGAGCAGCACTTGCTTAATGTGCTGGTAATTTCCTTATTTCTCCTTAGGTTCCCGCAAGATAATATTGGAAATATCAATAGGTAACACTGGTAGAAGGTGTGTTACGTAATCGACTTCCCCTATGTTAACTTGCTCACACTGCCTTTCAAATATTTTTAGATAGGTGGAAATGTCTGAAGTTTCCACAAATCTGGGTATGAGGTGCTGGATATTTATTTTCTCTGCGGCAGCACTAGTGTTAATTGAAGAAGTAGCAGTCATGCTTAACTTCATGCGTTCTAGTTCTAAATTCAGTTCGTCTTGTTTTCGTTTGTATTCATTTTCCTCCTTCTCCTCACGTTCTGCCTGAACCCTCGTGTTAATAATTGTTTCTAGAAGAGTTTTAGTAAACTGTTCATCATAGTCTTTCGAAGTAATGATTAAATTTTTAAAATCTAATATTCTCATTAATTCTCCTACTTCGAGGCCCAATTCTGTAGCTAGTGTTTTTAAGTCCTCTTTGCGCGCTTTAGCAAGATACGCCATTGTTTTTAACTTTTGAGGGGAAAAAGGGTCAATTATAAAATCCGACAGCCACAAATTAAATGCAGTTAATTTAGTTTTAAAATAGTTAACCTTTATAATTGAGCATCAACTAATCACTAAAATAATAAGAATTGGATATTCGAACACAATACTGTTAAAAATATATATTACAGATGTTTGACAGGATACAAAATCTAAACTTCGAAAACAAAATGAAAATTCAGATAAACAGAAATTCTGATGCACTTAGCCAAAACAACAAATAAACTACTCCTTTGAAGGAATAAAAATACTGTTTAAAATATTGTAGATATTTGACTGAATGCAAACATTTAGCTTTAAAAATAAAAATAATTCACATGTAAAAGAAATTCTGATGAAATTCAAAGTCGAAACAAAACCTATGAATGAATCTTTTGAATAAAAATAAAAATACTTTTCTACTATACTTTTTGTTAACAAAAGAAAAATAATAATTTCTTTCATTTAAATTCGCAAATATTTTATATATGATCAAAATTCTTCAATATAGTTAGAAATGAAACACAATTTCATAACACTAAAATTCAATAAAAAAAACAGATGTAATTTTAATACCTAAATAGGAAATATCAATCTCCGTGACGCTCTGGCATCATAAGTAAAAAAAAAAAGTCAACAGAAAAAAGTGAAAAATATCCAGAATAAACAAATTTTACAAAGCAAACAGCGAGTGCTGTATTCTGAGTTCCAAGAAAAAGGAACAAGAGGAAAAAGAAAGAACGTCTGATTTTCACCAGGCAAGGGGTGAGAGACAGAAAAAGGGGGGGGACCCTTAGTAACAAAACGTCGTTCGTTCAACAAGCAGTGAAAATTCAAGGTCAGAAGTGGGGGTAAGAAGTTCCCCATACAAGTACACTAATAGTCATAAATCACAGGAAATGAACAAAAGTAAACGAATTTCCTTACTAGGGAAAAGAATTACTCAAATGAAATATGACTAATAAATCATGCTTATTATATAGTTATACCATAAAATATAAAAACACAAGTAAAATTCAATAAAAGATCAAAATGAATCAGAAACAAAACAAAACTTAGCTGATGCTCCGTGAAGACGAATGCAATCCAAAGTTTCTAATTTCCCGGTAGGAAATATAAATTTTCTAGTAATCCGAAAATTTCTTCGTAGCCGGTAGCTACAATTTCAGAAATTACTTTTTTATACTTCTTCATGAACTAGCAGTTCAGAATATTGAAGATAACTTTGTTAGACTAGTAGTCATATTAAAATTAAATAATTATTCGGGCCGTAAGTTGGGCGACATTTTTATAACCAATACTCAAGAATAACTCCGGCGGCTAGCTCAAATAATTTTAATTGGTGGTACATTCTAATTGAGCACGGTTACAATTACATAAAAACAGGAAAATACTATAAAAATACAAAGGGGTTTGCGCGGGAGGACATTGGCACATCCTTTCTTCCCCGAGGTGGCAGGCTGACTGGTTAAGTGATCACATGGCCAGTAGAGGGCGCTCTATTACCCTTCATTACAAAACACAAAAATAAAACAAGTAACAAATAAACAAAAAAATTAGAAGTGTTTTTTTCTGACATATAACTCTAAATACTTTTTGATAAATTCTTTTTTTATCAACTTTTTGAGTTATTTCTTGTTTAATAGCCAATGCAGCAAAACCATTTAGTCCTACTTGAAAAGTTCTGGAACGTAAGAAATTTTTTAATATTTTAATTTTGAGAAACTCCTCTCTCCGCTTGCTACACTTATTGGCAAAGAAAGCAAAATTCTTAATAAAATAGCAAGATTTGGCGCAAATTCTAAAACTAAAATAAGTTTTAGAACTTTTACTGGGCTTTCTTTTCTTTTTTTCTTTCTTTCTTTCTTTCTTTTTTTTTTTTTTTTTTTTTTTTTCGTAATAAAGCTGAAACTGATATTATCTCATTTGCTAGATCAAACGCATTTATATCTACTGATTCTCCATCTGTCAACATCATTTCTAAATTTTAATAGTTTTTAATTTTTAAGTTATTTAGGGGCATCATATGTATTGTATAAAAATTGAAAACAATTACTATGGGTACTAATTAAATTGAATCTGCATTTCAAGGCATTAATTACTTGGTCAATTGTAAAAAAAAAATAAAACAATTACTATGGGTACTAATTAAATTGAATCTGCATTTCAAGGCATTAATTACTTGGTCAATTGTAAAAAAAAAAATAAAACAACCCTATCTTGCACTTTAATTTAGGATCTTCCACCGGATCATCTCGTGCTTTGTAATCAAAATTAACATTTTTGCGTCAAACTCAGTGACGTCACCTCAAAATTAGCAGGGATATATATATCAATCTCATCAGCCAATTCTTTCGCATCACAGAGCATTTTATCAAAAATCACATCCGATCGAAGATCATTAAAAAAATCTTTGCAATTTCTGAAGAGTTCCATAGCAGACGGTAGATTTTACTCTTTTGTTTGCAATAGCTTGCTTATTGGATTTGTGGAATTTGAGATTTTATATCAAATAATGATGGAGCATAGGATCTTGAATTGTTTAATAGAATTTAATAATGCAAAGGTCTCATCTTTTATAGAGGTGCTAATTTCAGCATTATTATAAACACTAAATAGAGCATCATAAATACCTCGTAGTTGATACCTTAAGGGTTTAATAGACTCTATTTGGCTTTCCCACCGAGTTGCACTTAATGGTTTTAAAGTTATGCCTTTTATATATTTTAATAATATGTCCCAACAAAAAGTTAATGATAAAAAAAAAAATTTTTTTTTTGAACTATATTAAAAAAATTACAGGCTTCTAAGGATGCCTTTGCCATGTCATTAATGACCAAATTTAGAGAGTGGCTACTACAAGGTACGTAAATTGTTCGTGGATTTAACGTCCTAATTCTAGATTGTACCCCTGATTTCTCGCCTCTCATGTTGGCTTCGTTATCGAAGGCCTGCTCGCTCATATCTAGCAAATTTAGCCCAAATTTTTTAAGTTTCTCAACTATTAATTTGAAAGTCCTTTTCCAGTCCATCTTTCAACTGGAAGGAAACAGTAGAAAATAAGAAACATTAAATGAAATAACAGAATCTCAATAATAAATACAAATATCATACTCGAAATAGCAAAAAAGATAAATCTATACAAATAAATAAAATTGAAGTGTCTGTTTGTAATTTCAAATTAGCAGCTTTTTACTTAATGCACTAAAAGTACATACGGTACTCATAACAAAAAACCAATTTTTAAAATTTTTGTCTGTCTGTCTGTCTATCTGTCTGTCTATCTGTCTGTCTGTCTGTCTGTCTGTTTGTTCCGGCTAATCTCAGAAACGGCTGGTGCGATTTTAAAAATTCTTTCACTAATGGAAAGCTACATTAACGGGGAGTAACATAGGCTATATTTTATTCCCGTATTCTTACGGGAATGGAAACTATACGGGTGAACGTGAAACTGAAAGCCAAGATGAACGCCAAGCTGAGCTAATGAAGTCGTTGTTTTGGTTACTGGCGACCGATGCTGTTCATGAGACATAATAGTGTTACGTACACATGATAATACGCTGACACATGCCATATTTTTTTTTTTATGAAAGGAGAATCTCACTGTTCAGTTAAGTAGAGCATCGGCTGTTTCAGATGCACTTTTAAAAATAATAAATCAAGGTTTCATAAGCAAAAAGCAATGCAAGAAACAAAAAATTTATAAGTTTTTACGGTTTTTTAATTTATTAGACGTATAGTCTTGAAACTTAGTAAGTAGATTCCTCTCAAAGGGTAGAGATACGCTACAAAATGGGTTTCGTGAAAATTGCCCTCAAGTGGCGTTGCGGGACTTAAGGGGGGTTATAGATAATTATTTCCATTTTTAAACTATTAGACCCACAGTCTTTATATTTGATAAGTAGATTTCTTTTATGGAGTAGAGATCAGCTATAAGAAGGTTTTGTGAAAACAGACCTCTAAATGGCGTTGCGGGGGATTTAGTGGCGTACTAGATAAATATTTTCGTTTTTAAACTACTTCACCTCCCTGCTTGAAAATTGGTAGGAATGTTTCTTTCATGGAGTAAATATCCGCTACAAAACAGGTTTGGGAAAAATTGACCCTCAAGGGGTGTTAAGGGCAGATATAAATAATTATTTCCATTTTTAAACTATTAGACGCACAGTTTGAAATTTGGTAAGCAGATTCCTCTCATAGGATAGAGATACACTAAAAAATGTGTTTTGTGAAAATCGACCCTAGGCCGCGTTGCGGGGGTTCAAGGGGCGTTATTGATAATTTTTTTTTGCATTTTTAATTTATTGGACGCACAGTCTTTAAATTTTGCTAAGCAGATTCCTTTCATAGCGTGCAATTCCCCTACAAAATTGGTTTTGTGAAAACAGACCCAGAAGTGGCGTTGCGGGGGCTCAAGGGGCGTTATAGATAATTATCCCCATTTTTAAACTATTAGACGTACAGTCTTGAAATTTGATAAGCAGATTCCTTTCTTAAAAAAGAGAACCGCTACAAAATGGGTTTCGCGAATATGAACTACCAAGTTTAATTTCGGGAGATTAAGAGGCGTAATTGATAAATATTTCCATTTTAAACTATTTGATCATTCTGCTTGAAAATTGGTAGGCATGTTCCTTTCATGGAATAGAGTTCCTCTAACAAAGAGTAAAACGAAAATTGACCCCCAAGGAGGGTTGCGAGGGGTCAAGAGGAGTTACAGAAAAAAATTCCTGTTTTTAATTGTTAGACCCATATACTTGAAATTTGTTAAGCATGTTTCTTTTGTTGAATAGGGATCCACTAAGAACGTATTTTAAGCAAATCAAGTTCTGGGGGGGTGCAGGGGGTTACTGGGACGTATTGACGAAAAAAATTACTTTTTTCGAGCTACAAGGACTATAATAATGAAATTTGGTTTGCATTTTTCTTTTGTTGAGTTGAAATCCGCTAAGAGCGGTTATTTTGGAAAACGGCTCTCAACGGGATTACGGGGATATTGATAGTAAAACTTTTGTTTTTTTTTTCTGTTAGATTTAGACTTGAAATTTGGCTTGCATGTTCAATTTACGGAGTAGAGATCCACCGAAATTGGTTTTGCGGGAATCCACTTGGTTTTTGGGTTACGAAAGAGCAAACATCATTCTATGCTTCAATTTTAGAGATTTTTAGAAAACACAAATTAGATGAGTTCTGCCCCTTTTTTTATCAACAGGCAACAGTTACAGGTATAAGTATATTTTTCAATACAATCGAATTCTTAATGCAGGACTTAGATATCAATAATTTATACATATATATAAGCAGTAAAAATTTATAAAACATCATGAAATTCCCAGCGAAGCGGGCGGGTAACAGCTAGTCAAATATATATTTAACAATAAATTCTGTCAGTAAACCAGTCAAATATTTAAATGTGCATGTAAATACGAGGTTTGTAAATTTGAAAGAGATAAACAATAACGCTTTTTAGCAGACATAATTTTTAATTGTAAATGAAAGTAGAATTTTGAAGAACTGCAATTTGCCGAACGCTGCTCTAAGCGAAGTACTTTATTTTTTGCAAATTTGTCATCCTTAACGTGTTAATTAGGGCTTCTGATTTCCAGGGGTTTTTTTTCTTCCAGGAAATGGATCAAATTTCAAAAAATTTAAAAGGAAGGAATATATAAAATTTTATTTTATATATTCCTTATTATATAAAATAAAGAAAATAAAGTTTTTTCTTCAATTTTTGATTCAGCTTCGACTCATAAATTTTCAGATTTTTAAACGCTTGTATTTGTATTAAAAATTAAAAATGTATGCCATGTAACTTTTAATATAACTGAAAATGGTTTAAAATAGCGTATCAAATATATTTTCATCCAGCTCCCTGCAAAATTAGTATAATTTTGTGAGGCAGACAGAAATTTTGAAATCTACCTTTAAACTCCATTGAAATTACCCAAATGTTTTGATAAATAATTTTCAAATGTAGTTTGTAACGAAATCTGCAGAGAGAGGTATTTCGAAGGAATAAATAATTTTTCTGAAGAAAGAAATTGTTGCAAATTCGAATACAAAAGAATTTATTTAGTTTGTAATAAATAAATATGTCACACTATCTTTATTTGCAGATGCAGTTACTATCTTAATTTTTTATTTTCAACTTTATCATATACACAGAGGAACAGTCTTACCCTAAATTAAAAGTTATAATTTTT
The DNA here is from genome assembly GCA_019973975.1 of Trichonephila clavata. NCBI lineage: Eukaryota > Metazoa > Arthropoda > Arachnida > Araneae > Nephilidae > Trichonephila > Trichonephila clavata. The sequence continues at coordinate 3,782 of BMAO01018097.1, read as the reverse complement.
TTTAGGAAAATTGATCTCTTTTAAGGACTAAATGCAAAAATTATTAATGACGTAGAAAAAAATGTTACAATTAAAAATCTCGACAAAAAAAAATTCACATTTAAAATTGTTACTTTAATGACTCACATGTGTTTGAAATTTCATCAGTCAAAGCTGAATCAATTATTTCTGTAATGTTGCTACTGAGAGATAAATATTAATACATATAAACACTTGAAAATTTATTTGCTGCTGAAGTAAGGATTACGTACTTTAAAAATATTAATTATTGTTCTTAAGAGATTTTATTTGTATAACCAATTTCTTGTTTATGGCATTGCTATATTATGTTACATAAATTTAAATAAATATTAAAGTAAGAATCTCACAGGAAAGTTTGATTAAAAGAAATCCGGAATAAAAAAGTAGCGAGTTGTTTAAAAATAATCTCCACCAAACATTTTGTTGGTTCATTCCCTTCTTCAAATGCTAATTCAATTAAATAGCTCATAATAAAGACAAGTATCTGAAATTTTTTTTAAAAATTAAAAAAAAAATAGTTTTAAGTATTAGTACTCAGGTTTTCCACATAAATCAAGATCTCGGAACTTTTATCAGATTGGTCGTGTTGGTAGGCTACGAAATGTGATTAGTTTAAAAACTAAATACTTTTAGTTGACGATGTTCGATAGACTGGAACTGATTTGGCCAAAAAATTTCTCGGATTTATTCTTTCTCACGACAAGCTGAAAAAAATCTCGTCGACTCTTTGTGGGTGTTACTTTTTCTCTTATTATGCTATTACCCCATTGCTGGGGTAAATAAAATTCCACCATCCTGGAAGTTCGGGGTGAACGATTGCAAATTACGACAGTAGTGTCAGCTAAAAAAAAAAGCCGAGGTCAGCTAAAGTTCAGGTTGAAATCCACAGTTCAGTAAAAAAATAGCTACTTCATGGATTATTAAAGCCCCATGCTATTCCGGGAATACAAAAAGTACGGAAATCTGACGATTTCCCAGTATCCCCTTTATATCAGTGCAGTGAAAATCTTGTCGAGATAAGTATATCTACCTGTATCCCGAAGTCGGATGCCCAAACACTTGCAAAGTCAAATGACCACGTAGTAGAATTTTTATTTTTTTAAGAAATATTATCATTATACAAATTTTATTAGGAATGGTTGGCTTTTCAATTCAGTCTAAAACAAAATAATTATGTTCCATGTTTCCGAAGTGTAAACAATAATATTTTAGAAAATAATTTCATCCAAACTTTTTCGTAAAAAAAAGAAGTATTTTTTAAATTCGGTTCAAATGCCGCCCTGGACAGGGGTCTGGTTTGTCCGGCCCAGAGCCGCCCCTGGTAGTGGTTGAAAGGGTGTAGCTAACTGACCAGTCATGGCTGTTGATTTTCACCGTTAGGCATTCATACCATTCCTCTTGAGATGGAGAATATCTTAAATAACCCCCGACATGCTTTCAAATAGCATTTATTACTTTGGTGACCCTTTTAAATCCCGACTCTATGACACTTTTTGATACTTTTATTATTCTGGCCTCAGTAGTGACACTTAGACATGCTTAGAGCCGTCAATGGCTTGTACACGATCGTAAACACTCGAATGATGTTTTTCAGACCTTTTGCACAGAATTATCTAAACACCACAGTAAATTTTACAAAAAAGAATTCGTCACTATTTCGTCAAAACCTAAATGCTTGATTTATTTATTGAATAAAGAGACATGCATGGAGCTTTTATACAGGTTAGATGTCTCGCCCTTTTACACTTTTGCATTTCACTTACTGTAATTGGTCTGCTGTATAGAATGGCAGTTTGAAAAAAAACAACAGTTTTTTTCTCTGCAACTGTCAAGCAGTATATTACCACTATTACTTAGATTAAATTTCACTCCTTTTATAAAGTAAACGAAAGGGAAATTTAATTATTTTCCCCACCTCTAGTATTAAATTCTTTGAAAGAAACTGCTACTTTTACTTTGTAAGTGCGCATGCGCTCTACGTTTAATAGAAGGTTTTTCGGGAGGAGTGAGTAGTTCTGTCTATTTGGTGAAGGATCCAAATATAGTTTTTTCCCCCAGTAAATTGTGAGAAAAAAAATTAAGTGATTGTGAGATGGCTGAAGATATAAATGAACAAAATAGTGATAGCCTGGAGGTTCCGGAAATCGAACTTATAATTAAGGTAAGTTAAATATATGTATAACGGGCCTTCTGCTTTAACGGAAAGTGATAAGAATGTAGGTCATAGTAAAATGAAAGTCGAAATTCATTCTCATTTTAACTTTTTGTCGCCACTCCCACGTGTTTCTATTCATTTTTGAGTATATAAAGGTTGTCTGATTCTTAGTTTATTGTAAAGATAGAAATTTTATTTCATAAAGTCTTGTGACTTAGGTAGCAATTCTTCATTGTTCTGCTATCTTTTGAGATTTTAGTCGTTATTGAGGTATCAGCAATGTAAATTATTTGTATAAGTTTTTAAAGGATTACTTAGTATTAATTCAAAAATAAAACTTATAACAAAGGTGCATTAAAAAAGTTGAATAGTTCACTGAAAATCTTATTTTTTACAAAGTTTGGCTTATTCAAGTTAACTCTCTGGCATCTGTATATAACTTCTTAATGACGTTGCGCTTTAATTTTTTTTTGCAAGCAATGTCAACATTTGTGATAACTTATATCTTATTTTTGTTTGTATGTTTCAGATCTTGTCACATAAAGTGTTCTCTAAATGTTAGTTTTTATTAGATATTGTATTATGTTCACTATTATGTGAAATAACAAAGTTGTTAGTGGGAATTCAAAATTTGAAACATTAGTCTTATTTGTTATGTAATAAAAAAATACTTGATATTTAAAATGTTGATGCAGTGAAACTATAAATTATCTAAACAGCTCTCCAATAATGCAGCATAAATTTTTCTTTAATATCTGTACTTTGTAGGATGTGGTAGTTATAACTCAATTTATACCTGAGAGAAAACTGAAGGTTTAAAAAATTCCATTTATATTATTTGTTCCTTGGGTAATTTAAAAACTTATTAAAAACTTTTCCTTTAAAATACTGAATGTCTAATTATGTAATAACTTGTTACTATTAGAATATTCAAAAGGTTTATAATGTTCTCCTTTTAAGTTCAAATGAATTAACTGCCATTGTGTGAAATGATTTATTTAAAAATATATTATGAGAGATTGGGAAAACACATATATCCTTAGGATTCTCATATCATGTCAACTAGTCCAAAATTATCTTTACATGCATAAGTTTGGGTTTTCTAAAAAATCAAACTATTTTATTTATGAATTTGTGATGAATGATGTGGAACATAACAAATACAAAGGGGAAAAATTTAATTACTTCATGAATAAAGAGCCATCATAGGATTTGTAAAGAAAATAATGCATTTTTTACCAAAGGTTAATTTTGGATATTAAAAAAAGAATATTTCATATTAACTAACTTAAATGCAGAAATGCCTAGATTTATGCTATCCTGACTTACGCGAACCTGGAGTTATGCAGTTTTCCAATCTCATTAATTTGTCTTTTGTTTGGGGGGGGGATTGGTAAAATTTAGTAATGCGATTGAAAAAGGTGTCAATTTTGCCAGGCAGATAAATTAGAAATGGATAGTGATGGTGTTCAAGAACTCGCACAATCAGGAGCTGACAATTGAAGAGCTCAAAGAAATAAATAGATGAGCAAGAACAAGACATTGCAGCATTTGGGTCTTTAGAACCAGTTCAATCAGGAGATCGAGCGATAGGTAGTGAATTTGA
>BMAO01018096.1:0-62748 GCA_019973975.1 Trichonephila clavata | reverse complement strand
ATTACTAAATGTGATACTGTGGGACCTGTGGATTTACTTCTACATTCATTATTTTCTAAAGTAGATGTATCCTTAAATGATCGCGTGGTTTCCAATTCTATTAATACATTATCCCTATCGATCTTATATTGAAACTATCTTAAGCCATGTATATGACAGCAAAACTTCCCAATTAACGGCTAAACTGTTTTACAAGGATTCTGATGTCAAGAAAAGAACTGATTTTTTTAAAGAAAGTACAACTGTAAACATGATTGGTTGCATACATTAAGATTTATTTCATCAAGATCGTCTTTTACTCAATTTAGTGGATTTGAAAATAAAATTAATATGAAGCAAGCCCGAACTTTGTTTGCAAGGATCTGAAGGATTTAAAGTTGTTTTGGATCATGTTTCTTTATGAAATACCTTCATGAAAGGAAATATTCGACATTTTTTCATGTAACGTTTGATAAACTCCATAATACCAAACTATTTTTTTTTAAGAAAAGGCTGAATCATTTTATTTTCGATTAATTTTTTAACGAACTGACTTTTACCCCTACCAGATGGTCAAGCCAAGATTAAAGTAAATGGATGAACTAATTTGAGAGAATCGATCATTAAACTAAATAATTTTTATCAGTGGTGTTTCTATTTATACTACGAGTCAGTTAATTATATATATTTTATTTTGTGCGATAACAAAAGAAAAATTCATAAATTCTTTCCCTGTCCGTGATCATATCATGATGTATCCTGCTTTTTCATGTCTTGACTCGTTACCAGATAAATGAGACCCTGATAGAGACCACCCAGGAGAATATTTGCTCATTGTAACGATAGCACATCCAGTTATATTGATACGGTGGTCCGTAAGGAAACAGATACGATAAGACGGGAGAGATTTGTTTGTTGCTAAGGGGTGGGAGACCTGACGGGGGATGACAACATGTTTCAAATATCCAATCAAATTCGCTCTATCGAATATATGTACTGCGCATGATCGCTACAGAGTAGCAGAACACAAAATTTGTTTAATGATTTAGTAGTGAGTGTAGCAACATTCTATAATATTTCTACGGCTTCAGTATGTCTATTTGTGGAAAATATTTTAATACAAAATATAATTTAAAACGCCATACGTTACAAGTTCATGAAAAAAAGTATTCCCATCAATATCCAGACTGCAGTCGCTGTACCAACTGATTTAAAAAGACACAGAGACTCTATGCATTAAACAGAGAAAATTGTGAGTTTTGCGGTACACCATTTACCCATAGAGATAACTTATTGCATCACTTAAACAATAGAAACTGCGAAAGGAAGATGGAGAAAGAAGTGGGAAAGAGAAAGAGGGTGGATTTGACCATTTCAAGTAGAAAAAAAAGTCAAGTTGTACACATCTGCTGAAAATTCTGCTTCTGCTGTTTCCGAAAATTCTACGACTGTACCGAAACATTCTGCTGCTGTTCCTGAAAAAAATCCCCCTCAGGGGGCTCACCTTCTTTAGGTGAGTACGGGTGTCACAATCCCGAGGTACCCTAGTGATCTTTTCCTTTTCCCAAGGGGTTTACTGTCTTTGGTAAACTCGGGTGTCACGAACCCGGGGTACCCTAGTGATCCTTCTCTATTTTCGACCCTCTTGTCATTCAATTTTCCCTTTTCTTCTTTTCCCGTCTAGACTACAGACAATTTTTCGAAATTTACATGAACAAAATGATAGATTAATTTTTTTAGATTACTCACATTCATTAATAATACTATATTTTTCGTTTTGTATTGCGTTAAATTCGTTTAATATTTTTTTCGACAATTTATTTTGATGTTCGTATTATTTCTTTGTTTTCTTACTAACAACGTTGGTTTTCCGACCCGCATGTTTGCCGTGTGCGGCGTCCCGTAAGGAGGAAAATGGTGTCCTGGGGATACCTTTTGCGTTCCCTTTGGCCCACGCTTCGCTGTAGACGGGTGGCAGGAGTGAGCCCGCTCCTGTCAATCGGCTGGTGATGAGTCTCTTCGGAGACATTGCTGTAGGGTTAGTGCTGCAGATAAGGGGTGGCGGGTTTACCCGTTGGATCCTCGCCCTGATGCTGTAGCACTATATTCTGGGTGTACTCCAGGTAAGCGCCGTGCCTGGCAATTGCCAGATGACCGGCACACTGCCTCCCTTGTTGGACTCCGTGGTGGGTGGAGCCACGCCAGGACGAATTTTCATTTTCTCTTATGGATCCAATGCTGATGTGCCCGGGTAAAGGCCTTAATTTACCCACTCTTAACGTCGATCAAATATCAGAACATACAAGGTTTTTATTACTTTCACTTCCAAATAATGAAATGTTACTTAAATCGCCTTTTGCTGTTTACAAAGCCCTCATAGGAATAGGTGGTGAACCGAAATCTGTAAAACGCTTACGTTCCGGTGATCTACTCATTGAAACCAACTCCGCTCTTCAAACAAAGTCGATTCTTCTTGCCAAAACCTTTTTAAACTCTTCAGTAAGTGTAACTCCCCACAAATCTCTAAACTCCAGCCGCGGTGTCATTTCTGAACCTGACCTGTTGACCACCCTTGAAGCAGAAATCCTTGATGGATTTTCTGACCAGGGTGTTATCCAGGTCAGGAGAATTACAATTAAAAAAAATAGTACAATTATTCCTACAAAACATTTAATATTAACATTCAATAGCCCGAAACTACCAAATACAATAAAAGCTGGTTATTTAAACTGTAAAATCCGTCCATACATTCCGAATCCTCTGCGCTGCTTTAAATGCCAGAGGTTCGGACATTCTCAAACTTCCTGCCGTGGGCAACTGACGTGCTCTAGATGTGCAACTGTTGGACATCCTTCCACAGATTGCAGTCTGGAGCAGAAATGCGTTAATTGTTCACAGCCTCATTCCTCCGACTCAAAACTGTGCCCTAAATGGAAAATCGAAAAAGAAATCCAAACTATTAAAACTAATAAAAATATATCATATGTAGAAGCCCGAAAATTAATAGCCCCGCAACCATCTCAAACTTACGCTCAGGCTGCTAAACCATTAACGGTAAGCAGTTCCTCACAAACAGATGAAAATATTACCAAAATAGTTTGCCCACCATTAAAATTGTTACAACCTACAATATCCGTTCCACAACAAATGCCATCCAGAATTCCTACAGTTAACAAATCATGTACCTCAACTCAAGCACAACTCATACCATCCTCATCTTCCGTTAATATTGCATCCGTATCAGATTCTCAGCCACCTATTCCTTTGTTTACTAATGCTCCCTCCACGTCCAATAGTGTTCTTGAATCTGTCGCATTATCCTCATCCAAACAAACACCTTCTCCTTCGACATGCCCCATTTCTACAGTGTCACCCACCACATCTACTAGTCTATCTACCTCAGTTGCATCTGCCTCATCCAGTAAAGCACCTCCTTCATCCACAGTATCAATGTTTACACCTTTAACAAATGAAACAAGTCCTGTTATTTCAACTGATACGACCAAATCCAATACCATACCTTCCACAACTCAATCTTCAAAACCTCGTAACAAAAAGCGGCCCCTAAAAAAAATAATAAACCGAATGTAGAAATCAAAATGACACCACATAAACCCAAAAAGTCCGCACCTGTCGAATATACTACGGATGAGGAAGACACTATTATGTACGACGTGGAGGAAGAGGAGGAGGAATATGAACCGGATCCTAACTTCACGTATAAAAACGGAAAAACATATCACAAAGGATTTTTACTTTTAACCCCTACTAAAAATAGAAACTGACCTTTTCTCAATTATACTTATTGAATTTGGTGGGGAATCCCCCACCCCACCGATTCAGAAACGATTAAAATTACGGTCTAGATTTTATTAAGATATTTTATAACTTTTATTTACACTCTTTTCATTTATCTGTTTTTTAAGATGTCTGTTATTTTAAGATCTTATCTGACATGTGTGATGAGGGGAAACCCCTCACCAAAAATTGTTCTACTTTTAATCATTGGAAACCAATTTTTATGCAATTTGAAATTTTAACTTTTATTGAAACTGTGTTTTCATTATTTTTAGATATTTCGTCCTATATTTTAATATTTTAACGAATGTTTGGCGCAGCATAGCCAAAATTGGCTCTTGCGCCATAAAACCCAAAACTCACTCACTCACTCACTCACTCCTGAAAAAAATCTCCTTACCACCAAACGAGAGCAAGAGTGCCTTTCAAAATGTGTATAAAACTTTTGATTTTCCCAATAACGATAATTCACTAAGGATAAAAGAGTTTCTACTCTTAAGAAAAGAAGAGACAGTCTGTATTTTTTGCAATGAACTCAAAACTTACAAATCCTTGAAAGGGAGTAAATGGGTTGGTTACATTTACTCGAAAGAGACAGATGCAGGAAAAATGATAAAGAACGTAGAATTCAAAACGCCAAATAATGAAGTATCACAAAAGACTAATCTCACCAGCCTTTGCGAAAACATATCTGAGAAAATTGTGAAAGAAAGTGAGGATTTCGAGGGTAAAGACTCGGGCTGGACACTGGACGAAATCTTAAGACTCGAAGTCCATACAAACCGTTATTCTCCATTCAGAGGTTCATCATTGTTCATCGAGGTGCCGAAGTAGATCGCTGAAACTAAGGCAATTATCAATGTCATCAATTTTTTGAAACCAATACAGGTAAGAATGGTGATTGTAGACATATCAAAAATTCTTATATATTCTTTTCGCTAAGAGTACATGCACCGTTATGACTCGAAAGTAAGGCTCATGTATACCGACACCGATTATTTTATATACGAAATAAAGACGGATGATTTTTATCGTGACATGAAAGATGATATTAATTTATATGACACTTCAGACTATGACAAAAACAACATTTATAACTTACCTCTTGTTAACAAAAAAAGTCATCGGAAAAAGTAAAGATGAAAACAAGGGAAATATTATGATAGAATGTAAGATTAAAATCGAAAATGTAAGCCTAAAAAACAAAGAATAAGATTGAAAAGCGGTTAAAAGATATTCAAAAACAAGCTTTGAAAACTAAAATAATATTTGAGGACAACTGAGTCTGTCTTCTTAATCAAAAACTATAATATGCTGACATGAAGTTAATTAGGTCCAAATTTCACTCAATACATTCAATAAACAAAACAATTTTGTTTTGTCATATAAAAATGACAAAAGATTTATTAATGGTGAGGGCATTACTACTCTTGCCCATGGACATTGGTCGGTGATGGATTTAGACTTATTCAATAAATAATATGACATAAAATCCAATGGTATGATAAATACACAAAAATATGATTTTTGTAATGTAAATAAATGATGTAAAACCAAATACAGGATGTGGTTTTTGTAAATAAATAACTTACTTTGTATCTTTACTGTAAATGTGTAATCATTATACTAAAATCAATTTTACAAGTTGCTGTTGTTCTGTAATGTAAATAAACGATTGAAATGTAAAACGTAATACAAAATGTTGTTTTCCTGAATAAAAAATTTACTTTTTTATCTTTACTGTGTATGTGTAATCCTTATACTGAATTAAAATTTACAGGTTGTTATTAATATAATATAAATAAATATTTTTTTATTTCACTTTAATTAAGAAAATGATTTTAAAAAATGCTATAACCATCTGCTCCGCCTACAAAATTTAAGTCATTAGATTATAAACATAAGTTTTCTTCAGATCTGTATTCCTTTATAGAACAATGGTTAGCGTAACTAAAAAAAACTATTATCCTATGGAGACATTTTGCCCTGAGGCTGCAAGTTTGAATCCTGATATAATTTAATTTATCTAAGCGTTATTTATTTTAATCATTTTCAAGTTTAATAATTAGTGTATATTTGAATCAATAAGTGGCACCATGAGCACTTATAACATTCCTATACTTAAAATTATTATTTTAGTAGTTATTTCAATTCCCTGATGGAGCGCAGAATTTAGCCACCATCTTGTGGAATCAAGATCAGACAAATTAAATCGAAACCCGTTCATGCTGATTACGAGTAAATACTACGTCACACAGGTTTTTTTAAAAACAACTCAACTTAACAATAGGAGAAAAACAACTCAACTCAGCAGGAGGGAGAAAACAACTCAACTCGACCGCTACTTGCTCAACCTGCTCCGCCTTCGCCTTGAAAACAAAAACTCTAGCACGATAAAAACAACTCAACTCATCAGAAGGAGATAAACGACTCAACTCGACCACTGCCTGAGCAGCATTTGGCGACAGAATCTGCCTTTCTTCAATACTAACGACATTTTGTCTTAAACATTTTCGCCGTTAAATGCATTTTACTGTATTGCAATTCATTTATAAAATTGCTAACGCTGATAATGAAACCCTGAATCTAGAATTGAATATAGATTTTGTAGTGGTTCTGCAATTTGCATCTTTCTTTCTCTGCTCTAACATTTAATCATATTCAGTTTTCCTTAAATTGAGTTTCAAGAGGCAGAGAGCTGCACGAATATTTAATGAATAAAAGAATGATTCAGGTTTCTTAGTTTGATTTTCTTGAGAGTTTCTTGTACTTTGAAGGAACTCAATGACAATGGAAAGTATTAGAAAGAATCCGCAAGGTCCCTACAGTACAGGAATCAAAGAAAACACTTCGGTTTAAAATGAATAAATTTTACTTAAATGGTCTCGAAAATTGTTGTTAAACCTTACTTTAATTAAGTATTGGAGGGGAGCGAGAATCAGATTTTCCAAAAGCTTACAAATATTTAATCATGATTTTCTAGTCGCTTCATTCAAATTTGGGTATCTATTATCACATCAGCTCTAAAAAATAAATAGAATATAATTTAATTAAATTTTCTTTGACGCGTCGCCTATACGGAGAAAACTAATTTGAGCTATCTTATGGCGGAATGAATAAATAAGAAAAAAAACCTCCCTTTTAAATTGTATTGAATTAATAACAATAAAGTTATGTCTCGCCGTAGTTGTGAATTGAAAAATAACTTCTGACAAGCAAATAATGGTTCATTTTTGCCAAAAGCAATTCAAACTTAGAAGATCGAAGGCTAAGCATATCTTTCGTAAATTGTTTCCTTGTTTAAGTCTGGAATTCATCTAAGAAGAAAGATGTTATTTTTCCTTCTTTACCTCTTAAATTTAAGCACGTCTAGTGGTGGATATTGAACAAAATTAAATTATATATACGATCCAAAGAATTAAATTATATCTTCTTTCATTGATTACAAAATGTTACACTGTTCGAGCCTTTTTCTCTGTGGAAAAATTATTCAGAAGAAATTTAAGAAATGCTGGAAGTCGTCCATTTCTTATGGTTAAGTGTAGTTTCTGATTTTTTTATAGCGATAGTTGGAGGAAAATTAAATTTGAATGCAATAATTTATAAGATAATTTTTGCCAAAGTGAATATTTTACTATTTTCTTTGAAATATATATCAAGGAAGCAGCTTCTGTCAGAAGTATAATAAAATCAGCTCTAAGAAGGAATTTCTATAAAGGAATTGAAGATATATATATATATATATATATATTAAGGTGACCAATTTTTTTTACATTGAAAAGGAGGACGAAAAATTAAAGAAAAAGTCACAACGTAAATATTTCAAACATTTTATTAATTCAAAAATACATTATACGCTAGTATATCTTTTTTAAGGCAATATGGTACCATCGTCTCAATTTTTTTTATTTTTAATATTTAATATTTGATTTTATGTGTACTTTATAAAAGTTAATATTCAATAATAATTCCATACAACAAAATTTTAATTTGTTGCAAAATGTTTGTAAAATTTAAATTCTCTGAACTTTTTTAAACATTTTTTAAATTCCTACGGCTTTTTTAAGTATGTCTTTTTTCTTTCAAAATTTTTTTTCCCAAGTACCTTATAATATACTACATAAAAATGTGTATGTGGTTTATTCTGCTGCTGCTCTTTAATTTTTTATTAATTTTTTTATAGTTAAATTTGCAAAAATTCTCAAAAAAACATTAATTATGATTTTGAAATTTTTTATATAAAAAGTACTAAACACATGTTAGAGCTAATTCCATGAAGAGTTTTCAAACCCATGCTTCAATTATCACAAAAGCCTTAGGGTTTTGAATGATAGTATGTGTATAAAAATTCAACATGCAGAAATATGAGTTTGAAGTTTTCATTCCATGAATAGCAAGACATATTCATCGAATAGTCTGAAACTTTTATGAAATGTTAATTAGCTTATTTAGAACTGCTTACCATAAAAAGTTGCACAAATGTAGAACAATTAAGCAGTATAATGCAATAAAAAATATATAGAAGAAAACAAATGAAAGATCAATATTTCATAAAACTTTGATTTAATAATTATAAAAAAAAAAAATACACACAATTCAGAGCTAATTCCATGCTTAGAGCTATTGCACAGCATGTACAAAAGATGTTTATGCCTTTATTTTTTAATCATATGATTTTAAAAGCTTTTGCATGTTAAATATTGTACACGAATGAAAGCAAAATCAAACAACAATTTATAGGTAAAATACATCAAAATCTAAGAACTGCATATTTGCATTTATTTAAATAAATATCTTAAAATATTTTAATAATAAAAGTGTTGAATTTGACACACATGGGATAAATATATATCACCAAAAACAACTATATAAAAATAGGAAAGTTTTTCTATTCTTGCGAATTACATTTTTAATTATCTGAGTTATCAAAATGAGATTTAGTACTTGTGTTTGGGAGAATCCATTTTGAAGTTTTAATTTCATTCATAATAGTATCATAAAAATCAAGCACAACTTTTAAATTTTGACCAAATCCTTCTGCTCTTCAATAAACAATTCACACACTAGAATTTTTGCAGTAAATCCACAATTCTTTCTTGAAATGATTTTTACTGCATATATAAGGTCAGTCTCATTTACGCGTGGTTGTAAAAATAATTAATTCATTTTTTATCAAGCTTTTTTCTAGCAGATTATCTGAAATGTGGGCGTGGAAGTTGCTCAAATATCAGCATCAAATATTGATAAAAAAATGCAGGTAATGCTTTGAAATTTTGCAGGCATGTTTATAAAGATTCGAAGTATCAAATAAGAAAATAAAAAAATTTTCGACAGTTTAATGGTTTTTAAAGTAACATATCGCCTTAAGTTAGTATTTTCCAATGAATGAATTTTTTTATCAATATACCATTTTCAAAAACATCGGAAATTTTGGAGATAGAAATATATCTTTCGTATTGAACATTGCGGTAAATGCGACAGCTCAGGATGTCAAGCATATGATACTTGCTTGTACTAAATTCACTTCCAAAAGACGCACTCTCATGAATTGCCTACAAAAGAACAATATAGCGTGGCCTCCTCCTTTCTCTGCTTTTGTTCAGAGCAAATCTACTTTTACATCGTTTTGTTGCATATATTGATAGCATTTATTTACCTATTATTTAGATTCTAATTTTTTTATGTGTGTGTCTGCTAACAATTACTGTACGTGTATGTATATGTGTGTATTTGCATGCATATATAGACATATATACATATATATATATATATATAATTCTCGTATCACTGTGTTTGTAACAAAACTCCTTCAAAACCGATCTTTTTGCAATTTTGTGCGTATATTCAGTAGATCTGAGAATAGTACGTAAACTGTTTTTCATTCCGATATTTTTATTAGTTAAAAACCTTAGTACACGTAATTGTTTTAATCCTGTATGCTGTTTATTCCGCCGAGCGTCATTTCCATTTCAGCGGAATGAAGTTCCGACGTTTTCCACGTTTTTAACACAGCAATCTCATTTTTTCTATCAAACTCAGCCAAAAAATAATTACAGAATCGGAAATGTCATTTATTTCTCCACGATACGGTATAATTTTTTACAATATAATAATATTTGTACTTTTTACGATTTTCCTAAAAATGTGTCAAAGTTGATTTCGAAATTGTTGTGAATGAATTTATTTTCGTGTTATTACAACGATACTCTACACTAAATAAGCTCACGGCTTTCTCTTTTAAAATCAGCCATTTTTTTACGATTTTTCAAAAAATACTCAAAATTTTAATTAAACATTTAATAACTTTGTCATTTATGAAGATAACCTCACAAAACTTTTTTCCCGCGTGTAGAGCAATATTATCTGAGATCTACACGAAGATTGAAAAAATTGCTTAAAAATTACAAATTTAAAAAAAAAACTGTCAACTTCAATTTTTGCTAAAATTTATTTATGTAACATTTTTATTACATTTTTTGTTGAAAAACTACTGTTGTTTGCAATCGATGTGGGAAATTAAGAAACTTTAACTTAAAAATTAAACCCTCAAAAAACTAAAAAATTTAATAAAAAACGCGATTTTACGGTAAGCTAAGACGTGGCGTCGAAAATCGGTTTCGCGCCAGATGTGTGACTGTTTGTTCCACTGACGAAATCACCCTACACCGTAGGGTTACACAAGAAAAAGGGGTGTCTACAACAAATCAGAAATCCCCAAATTTGGGGAGTAAAAAAAGGCGAGTGAGAAGCTTATTTCCCACCAATTTTTTGTACATATCTTTAATTCAAAAATTCACGTATTAAATCCGCTTATAAAGCAAAAACATCTAAGATATTTGCGAAAAACTTAATCGCGATTACTCTATTATCATTATTTCAGATAAGTTTAAGCGCAATACTAGAAAAGTTAATGCTTTGCTTTTTAAAATCAGTAATTTAATAAATTAAATGCACAAAATCTTTTTTTTCTACTTCTTTTCAAAAAATGCACGCAATTTTAAATCAGCACTTAATAAACATCTAAAATTTTGTAAATTTAAAAATTTCGACTTGAAATAAGATATTTCATTTTTGATTTGGAAAAAAAATTGATTTTAAAAACACATGCTGTATTTTCAACAATTTAATAAATGCTCGGCGGTTCATGAGAAATAAAGACCTCCGTTTCGAGAGCAAAATTATTTCTTTTAGGCAATTTATTAATAAAAAATAGCCGTTAACTGTTTTAATAAATGAAAAACATGTCCCGGATTTAAATTTTAACAGACTAAGGTATAATCTGATTGATCCCTCATTCAATAAATTTTCTTTTAAAAAATGCATTTTAGATTGAATGTAATTATCTCGACTTTCTATTTTAAAGATCTTTTCACCTTATTTACCTTGCACTTCGTGGCTCAGTCAGAATAGCGCTCTATTTTCAACGGATTTTTCTGGTTTCTAATCAACATCATCATTTAAATTTTATGATTTCTTAAAAACTACTCAAAATTTTTTATTTTCACCATTAATATCTTCCAATGGAATTTTTTAATCGGTAAGACCATTTATTTCGCCACGATATAGATTTTTCTTCTTTTTTTTTTTTTACAAAACAATGATATTTTGCCTAATTTATGATTTCTTCAAAAATGAATGAATATCGCTGCGTTTTAATGAAAATGATTTTTAAAAATTTCATACTTTGATTTTTTAGAATAAGTTATTTAAGAAATAAAATGCCGAAAACTTTGTTTTTTCACAAATTTTAAGAAAACACTCAAAATATTTAAATCAAACATTTAATAATTTCTTCATTTATGAAGATAATTGCATGAAACTCTTTTCCCGTGTGTCGAACATTTCAAAAAATGTGCTCACAATTTTAATTCAGCATTAAATATAATTGGGAGATTTTGTAATTTTAAAAATTTTTACTTTTCTGTCTTTTTTTCAACATACAACTATTTTTTTAAAAAAGGTACATTTTCGTTTTCAGGAGCTAAAATAAAAATGCAACGAATAAATTGCAAAGTGAGTAAGTGAATAATAAAGTCGCACTGTTCACCAACTCGAGAGTTTTTGGCAACGGACCTCGAAACTTTGAACCATGGTCAAGTGACGAGAACGACACCTGAGCTGCCACCCACCCACACACATCTCTCTCCTAACTACCACACCAACGCTAGGATGTTTGAACTCTCAACAGATTCAACGTGCATCGCTCCACTTAACAAAGGGTCTTCAACGGTAGCCAAATTGCACAAAGGCAATAATAATTAATCAGGGGAAACCACATCTAGAATTCTTCATTTTGAGTGCTTTCAAAGCATGGGCGGAAAAATAAATTCGGCAACATCTCCCATGCTTCTTTTTTTCCAGTGAAATAGATATTAATAAACGAGCTTTTTTTTACTGCCGTTTTTTAAGCAAACGGCATGACACAATTAATTGCTAAATGAACACTTTTAATCAACTTTATTATTTAAAAACCTAAGAAAGAAATTATTGTTAAAATATAGAATACGTTAGTTTTTTAATATACTTTTTTTCGTCAGATATGTGTTTCAATAATGTATTAAACTTCGAGTGGAATGAAAAACTATAAAATTAAAATAAAATACTAAAATGTGTTTATCAGATAGTATTATTTTTAGTGAATGTAAATACATCTAGACTTTCCCCCCAAATTTTTTTTCTTAACACTTAACATATGTTTATTCAAACACTCACACGTTCAGAAAAAAAAATCGTTTTAATAGCTATCTGTAGATTTTTTTTTATTATTTATAGATAATGGATTTAAATTAATATATTTTAAAATCCAAAGGAGTTATTTCTATTATTTTATTAATAAATTAATTATTTGTTAATAAAAAGTATATCGTCTCTTATTTTGGATAAAAATGCGTTTCCGAGACATTTTGTAGCTAACTGTTAGTAAAGATTAACTGATTAATGAAAATCTGAAATCAATTTTATCATTTTAGATTCTTAGAAACTATCTATTATTAAAAAATGATGAAAGTGTGTGTGTTTTGTTTTACTCTCAACATCAGAATCGTTTTCTTTCTATTGCTTAAAATTTATTTTTTTGACATCGGTAAGATGTGGAAGAAATTTCGAAAAAGGAAATTGTAATGAGGTAGTGTAGAAATCACACACATAAAACCAGGAGCTTCTGACCCCAATAAGGGAAGGAGAATCTCCATGGCAATATGTTATGCATTCGAATATGTCCGTGTAACGCTAGGTTAAATGGAGGGGAAAGAAACCTATCTCAATGAAAGAAGTGAACAAATTTCGAGAAAGGGAATTTTAATGACGTAGTTATAGAAATCACTCAAATCGCACGCTCACACCCACACAGAAGTGCTGTCGTCATGAAGGAAAGAGGAAATTAATATGTGGAATTAAGTTATACACTCCGTAAAACCCCGTGCGGAGGGGAAAGAAATAAAGAAGTCGAAGTAATTTCGAAAAGGAATAATAGAAGTGCTGACTTTAAATGATAAAGATCTAATTTGTGTGTTAGTTAAAATAATGAAAGTACAAAGAAACCAGAAAATGAATGCTTGGTGTTTTGTTACTTTTATAGGCCATCATTGTACATAGCTCTCCATTCCTCTTTCAATCATATACCACAACCCCACACACTTATAATTAGTTAGTTATTTTTTATTTGACTACCAAAATATTCACTAGAAATAATTTAGATGGCAAAATAACGTTTGCCGGGTCCCTCAGCTGGTATATATATATACGCGCGCTCGTGTGTGTGTGTGGTGTGGGGGGGTGGTGTGTGTGTGTGGTGTGTGTTGTGTGTGGTGTGGTGTGTGTGTGTGTGTGTGTGTGTGTGTGTGTGTGTGTGTGTGTGTGTGTGTGTGTGTGTGTGTGTGTGTGTGTGTGTGTGTGGTGTGTGTGTGAGAGAGAGAGAGAGAGACAATTTCCTTTAATTTTATCCTGAATAACTTTTCAATTTTAATCATTATCGCTTTCACATGGTGGTATGTTTTGATTCATTTTTAGTTACAAATTTTGAAGATTCACAACCTTTGTGGATAATTTTGGTAACACATTGCTGTAAGGATGAATTTAATAGTGCTGGATTCAAAACTTTTCTTGATTGTCATTTTACGATGACTTTTTATGAATTATACTTTTTGTAGATTAAGATGAATATTTGCAGAAACGCGCACAGAAATTTCATTTTCACTTCTTCAATCACGCACAACACTTGAAACTTTTAAAGAGAATTTTCCAGTCGCAACTAAGAAGAAAAGGGGTTTCTCCGCATATCTTCACGGCAAATCCTGCCGACTTTCTGTAAATTCATGGTCGTGTGGGGAATGAATTTGCTTATATTTGAATTCCATGCTGAGGTGATCTATGCCAAGCGTTTGAATGAAGGGTTCATGTTTTATTTATCTCAGTTTATTTTCCAAGGAAGACATTCAACTATTAACAATTAAAGCATACATAACTGATACAAAAAGCAGCTGCAATTTTTCACTGGAAGAAGACAAACACAAAGAGACACAGAGTTCTGGCTATTTTTATGAAGCGGCAGTTCCTCGTGCCTTCCTTTTACTGAGGATATGATTGTTGGAAATCTATCATTCGCTAGATTCTGATATAATCTTATTTTAAAAATTGCAAGCTACTAATTTTCCAAGATATGATTAAAACCGTCAGGCTGGTAAAATAATAATTTACGTACGAGTAAAAAAGTATATTATTTATGATTCAACAATTAAATTCAGTCATCAAAAGAGCATCGAAAACAATAACTTACAATTATTTATCTATTTATTAGCCGGCACTTCAAGTTGGGAAGCTGCGTTCAGCGTACAAGTACAGAGTTCAGAGTACAGAGTAATTGTAAACAAAAACAAAATTAACACTTAATATGTTCAGACGCCCTCTGGCGGTTACAAAGAGAATTCGTTAGGGATTCTTAATAACGAGTCTAAAGGAAAAGACCATTAAAAATTGAAAAATTATTCAGGATGAAATTAAAGGGAATAATATATATATAAATTGAATTCCTGGGATTTAAAAAATGTGCTTTTTATTGTGATTTAAATTATTAGACTTTTCAATTTTGCTTACGTTTGTAATACGATCTAAGCTTTCTTCTGCTTCTTTTCTCACCTATCGTAGGAGGTATCTCCATAGATTATAAAAACCAGAGATAAGGTATAATTTTCTGTATTTCAGTTAAAATATTAAATCCTTCTTATAGTTTTTCTAAACTAATTGATGAGGAAGAGGCATAACGACAAATGAATTATCATCATGGATTTCGATTTACCAGTATTCAGTGAACAAATAATACATGGAAATTCCGACTATACATTCTCCTTATGTACCTCTAAATCAGATAAAGGTTCAGATCCCTGTAAGGTAACGGTGAATGGCACATATATTTTAATTTAACGATCAGTGAAAGATTGGTGGGAGTATTTTACGGTGTCACAACCTTCTATGGTACCAGCCATTAAGAAACATAACTAGTTAAGGTCATTCAGGTAGTTGAGTCATTAGTGCGTGAATACCTTAAGATTCTAATACCAGATTGGAACTCGTTAAGGATTTCTCGGTCCGTTTAGCTTGTCTCTAATTATTTCTGTTGCGCTATTGAGATGACGTCTCTGTAAATTTGTAAGAGTAGCTCTAACGGCAAGATATGCAAAGCAACTTCTAAAAGGCTGTGCAATTTCCGGAAACAATTCGATTTTCGGAACCAATTAGTTGAAGCATAGATAATATATCAGAATTAGTGATATTTTGACAGTTGTTACATAAAACTTTGCATGCATACCTGTAGACAATCAGCAATTTCGTAGTTTTATATGTAATATTTCATTGAAGTTTTCAAATTGACTTAGTTCGCCTTCTTTGTTTATAATACAAAATTAATTTCGCTTAGGGTTAGGAGGTCCTGTGGCCTTTATATTAAGGACGAAATAAAGCAAATTTAAAAAATAAAATTATATAGAAATACAAAGTATAAGATTTTTTTTTACTAAGCTTGCTGTTTTCCTTAAATTATTTATTTAAATCGGAACCTGCTGTGGAATACTTGGCCAAGGTTTATATAAAAACTTCCTACGAGTATTAAAAGAGTTAACTGAAAGTAAATGCTTCCACAGGTTGCGCGTGAGCACATGTGGGGAAAAAAAGTTATGAAAAAATCAACCAGAAATACATCAAGAAAGAAATCCTATTGTATTAATATCTCATTCCAGTTTGATACTTTATAAGATTTATTTCTTTAACTTTTTAATCGAGCTTTTGGCGTAATTCTGAAAAATCCAAAGTTTAACGTTGAATATAATAAAAAGACGAGGGGGGACACACAAAAAAAAGAACGAGAATGGTCCAATAAATCATTGTATGCACATAATCAGATCTCTGTGACAGTATCACCTTTAAGGTAGTTCTCCTCAGCAATCACACACTTCATTCCCTGCAGCCATTGCTGGTAACAGTTTTGGAACGAAGTTTCTGGAAGTCCCTTTAGGAGATTCTCTTCTACAACTGAGGTAACATAGGCTCTCTTTAAGAAAGATTTGATTGTAGGAAAAAATAAGCCACATGGCATCAAATCAGGTGAATAAGGAGGATGCCCCGTCATAGTAATGTTTTTGATGGTCATAAACTGCTTGACAGATAGGGTGGTGAGAGCGGGTGCATTGCCTTGGTGCAACATCCATCCATCACTCCCCAATTCTGTCCTTTATTTCCCAATTTTTTCATGAAATATTTTTAGTACTTCAGTGTAGTAGTGTTGATTAACAGTATGACCACTGACGTGAGTGGGAACCCACTCATATCACGAATTTTTGCCATGTTTTGGTTCATAATCGCTTACCTGGGACGCCCAGCATTTTCTTCATCTTCCACACTGTCCTTTCCCCCTGAAAACCGCTTATGCCATTCAAACACATGTGCACGAGACAAAGTTTAATCTCTATAAGCCTGGGTTTAGATTTGCAACATTTTCGTGGTTGATTACTTAAGTTTCACAATAAACTTGATGTTGATTCGACATTTTTTCGGGCAGAATGCATTTACAGGTGTTTATTTATAATGACGCAGTACTCCCAACTGGCGTTATTCGTTAAGGCGAAACTGGCCACATAGATAGAGGAGGTGTGTGGGGTGGCATCATCAAAACAATTGTTGTTAACTCCAATCTTTTTCAAACAACACACTTAGTCTCTTTTTATGGGTTCTCTTGTACTTTTTCCAGATTCCTATTCCTTTACAGCCATTTTCAACTTGTTGTAATAAAACAAATATCATTTGAATTTAATGAGGTAAAAGTAAATTTTCATTTTGAGAGTATCCATCTAAATACACCTAAAAATAAAATATCCGATTTAAATTTTCTATTGTTAACTATTGATATTAATGTTAAGTGAATTAGGGGGGTGTAGCCTTTGTCCACCTAACATCAGACCAACCCAATTATACAAATTATACAACTGTTCATGTTCATTGCTCTAATTGTAAAACTGTAATTTTCATGTATTATGCAGTTTAAAGAATAATTTCTTGCCTCTACGTCCGATACGTTCAATTCAAAATTAACATCATTTTTGGCGACCATGTTAGAGAATGTATGAATGTGTTTCTGAAAATTACTGGAGAAATCTATAACATCGCAATCTATGACGTAAGCCGATTCAAGAAAGCAAGTGCACTTTGGCAAATCGTTCTTGGTGCTTCTCTTCAGTTAAATTCAACTTATTACGGCCCATTTTTACTATCTATGCCTTATTTAGAATTAAATTAATTACAGTATCATGAAAAACTTTATTGTAGAGAAACTTTATTTTATTTCCCATGGATTGAATCTATCTCAATTACATTCTATAACACTTTGAAAAAAGGCTGAACTAAACAAAAAAAAGCTTATTTAAAAGATTTTATAATAAGCCTGTTTATAAATAGCTTACAAGTAAATATAAAAAAATGACTTCAACATAAATAATGCTTAGCGTGTGGATACGCATATCACTACAGATTTCAATATTGTAACTCATTCGTTATTTTTAAAAAAAGCATAGAAACATTATTTTTAAGAGGGAGAGAGTTATAAAAAAATACGATGCTTTTTGTTAATATTTTTAAACATTTAAAAAAAAAACATTCTACAAGGGATCTTCTAAGCGGTTTCCAAACTTTTTTCCCTCTCGTTGCCCTCGATTGAAATTTCATTCTTCAGTATTCTACCTCCATTGATCGAAGACTGACTAAAACTACTAACCATTCAGCAACAACTCGAAGATTTTTTTCTGAGTGAAATAATAAGAACTCTCTTGATCTCTCTTCATCACCCTTCTAGTAATTTTAATTCAAGACATGATTCATAAGCCACCTTTTGAATATTTCACATGCTGAAAACGAAAAAATGGTCAATAGCAATTTTCTTACTTTATTAAAGATTGATACAAATAAATAACAGGGAAAAGTCACCAAATTTGGAAAAAATCGATGCAATACAACGTATGAGATAGTGTGCGTAACATCATTACCAATATTATGTATAATTACGCATATTATAAACCAGCCTAACCATCTATATGCATTAAAACAGAAATATTTTTTTTTCAATCACAATGTCCTGAGAAAGTTGTCTTTCGCCTGACTAAGTAATAAAGGGGAAAAAAATTCTAAAAATAAAAAAAAACTTCCTCTTGCGTGCATTGCAAAGTTATGAAAAAAGGAGGTATTTCGCTTTTTTGCCATGCTTTAATTATAATTAATGTTGTAATGCTATTAGTGTCCTAAATGTGAGAAGTTTTGAATATGAGGTTGAGAAAAAAAACCAAGTGCAAAAAATTAGTTGTTCGCCCCAAAACTCTTTTTTTTTTTTTTAATAAAATGAACAATATTTACAATTTTCTATTCACTTTTGCTTTTAACCTTTAATGAGCTAGTCGTATACGTTTTTCATTTTTTTTTTTTTTTTTTTTTTTTTTTTTTTTTACATTTTTAGCACAATAAGTGGGCCTGTTGTTAAGCATAATTTGTTAAATTATCTAATATCTTTATTCGAAGAAATGTATTCTAAAGCCAGGGTTTTGAGGGGGGGGGATGAGTATTATTAATTTTAACAAAAGAGTCATCCTGATGACAGTGTTTCTTGCTTCAGCACCACATATTTTTTGATATTCTTCAGTCAAAAATTTGACACAGTGTTTCACCACTTGGATGCGGCAGGAGAAGTTTTAAAAATCTGCATCTGAGTCCTTTGTTGCAGCATGATCTTGAAAGACAGATAGCACTATTGAAGCTGTAACTTCATCAGAAACATCATAACGATTGCAGACTAATAATATTGCTTTCAATTTGATTATCATTTTCCATGAATTTTTTTTTATTGGTGCCATACATATTGGAGCTTGAACAGATCAGCAACTGCCAGCTGTCCATGTCTCAGTACTTTTTCTGTGTCAGTGTATTTCAGTTTATGTGTGTCCACCGTTTCAATAGAAAAACAATAGAGGGGCTTTTTGCTCTTGATTTTTCTTTCAAGCGTCTTTGCTAGTTTCTTGCTCACAAGTTCAACCATTCACGCTTTCTCAACCCCTACTTTCTTTCCTGGAACGTAAACATAACTCAATTAGAAGAATTTGTCTGATTTTTCCACAGTGGCAATTAAAATATTGTTCTCACATAAATTTGGATTGTTCTTTTAAGTTGGCGAATGCTGTCTCTTAAAATGGGACATTTGATTGCCGTTTTATCAAATAGAAGAACAGAGTCTCTTTGGAAGACATGTCAATCTTTTTCATGGCTTAAGCTTTGTACCATTGATGGCGTGAGTGAGTGAATATTAACGTCGCACTGTTAAGCTATACACGAGGGCTTTTGGTGACGGACCGCGTAATTTTGAACCATGGTCAAGTGACGCGAACGACACCTGAGCTGCCCCCCCCTCCTCTCCTAACTACCACACCATACCAACGGGAGGACATTTGAGCTCTCGATAGATTTAACGTGCATCGCGCCCCTACACGGTGGGTCTTCAGTGGTACTGGGCTCGAACTCATGACACACGCTAGCCATGATATATATATACACTGGTGTACAAAAATTAAGGACGAAGTCGAAAAATTAGCATATCAGCTGAACGAAGAGGCAGAGCGGACAGAAAGACCAATCAGGAGATTAAGTGAGGTGATGTACGGTAGCACATGCGCAGATATGCAGGTAGACGTAATGGGGGAGTGTCTGAGTAGTAAAGCATGTTGCCGGTGCAAGATTAGTATTTCTGGCAAAGAGATTGCACACCGTATAGCAGTTAAAATCACACCGAGTTGCTGCCTCAGCGAGAAATGGCAAATAATCAATCTGTTAGACGACATCTGGATGCTTTTACCCGAGGTCGAATCATTGGGAAGTTGGAGGAAGGTCGCAGTGGGACAAGTGTGGCTGCAGAGTTCGGAATTGCTCACAGCATCGTTTCACGACTTTGGAGACAATTTCAAACTACAGGAACAGCTATCCGGGGGTTCAGTAGTGGTCGTCCACGAGGAACCACACCCGCAGATGACCGGTATATTGCCTTACAGGCCAGAAGAAACAGGCGGCAGACAGCGGGAGAAATCGCTAGACACACGACACAGGCGACTGGACGACCGATATCGCGTTTTACCGTGGCCAGAAGACTGCACGGTGGTGGTCTGTTTGCACAACGCCCTGTACGGTGTGTACCTCTAACGCCTGCCCATCGGAGAAGGCGTTCTCTGTGGTGCCGGGAACACCGTAATTGGAGAGACAATGAATGGGGACGAGTACTCTTTACAGATGAGAGCAGATTCAGTCTGAGTAGCGATTCTCATCGCATACTCATCTGGAGAGAGCGGGGAAGCCGCAATCATCCCTCGAACATCATTGAAAGGGACAGGCATGGAGGTGGCGGTGTTCTCGTTTGGGGAGGCATCATGCTTGGTAGTCGTACCTTCACATCTTCGACGCAGGTTCAGTCAACGGGACCCGTTATTGTAACGAGATTCTTCTTCCATATGTGCGTCTTTTTAGAGGCGCTATGGGTCCGCAGTTCCTTTTCATGGACGACAATGCACCATGTCATCGCACAGTAGCTGCCGAACAGCTCTTAGAGAGTGAGGATATTGAACGTATGGATTGGCCGGCACGATCTCCGGATCTCAATCCCATAGAGCATGTATGGGATTTTCTAGGCAGACGCTTTGCAGCTCGTACCTTACCACCAGTAACAATTCCGGAGCTTCGATTGGCACTGCAAGACGAATGGGCAGCAATGCCTCAACAACTCATTGACACCCTCATTCTCAGCATGGGCAGACGCTGTGAAACCTGCCTAGCAGTCAGGGGAGATCATATCCCCTACTAAAGACCGGATATTTCTTGCTGGACACCCATCACAGGGATGTTTCGGCCTTCAGTCGCATTGCTCTCCATGCTACTTTTTCAATAAAGCTTCTTTTTATCCCTCTGATTTCTCTTTTAGTAAGTGTTGCTTACATTACTCATGTCCTTACGTATTGGGGATCTTACGGTATTAAATGTGTTGATTTGGAATGCTTTTGTACAAAGTTATATTGAAAAAACCGTTTCGTCCTTAATTTGTGCACACCAGTGTATATATATATATATATATATATATATAATTTTACTGTACATTTAGAACATTAGCGTCACAACATTGGTTAAGTTAAATAAGTTCAAAAACTTTTCAAATCTGTGACGGATCTATTCGCGACAATTTTTTCCTACTAATCCTCTTGGGGAAACTTTGGGGCTAGCATTCACATTAATTCACAGCCTTTCAAGAAGAACCCGTGATATGTAAATTAGTTTGATTATATAAATTCTATCTATATATATATATAAGTTTTGTAGATGTAAGATAGAAGGAGCTGGGGAGCTGTTACGAAAGCGTGAATATTGGAATATTTCATTCACAAACCTAGCGCGAGTTAAGGAAGTAATTGTTAAGAGATTTAATTATTAGATTGAGAATTTAAGATAGCAGAATTAGAATTAGTTATCGGTTCATTAGTGCTTGTTCTCCTTATCTAGTTCAGGTAGTCGGGTTTACTTAGAGTTGGTATTGAGATTAGATAACGCTTTACATATCACTCCTAGGTTTCTTTTTGTAGTTTCACTTGTGATTGTTTAAGTATGTGTTTAAAGGATAAATAAAACTATTTGTTATTATGGAAGTTGTTGGTGATGCTTTGCCCCCCCCCCCACACACACCTTTAGCTGCGCAGAACAGAGAGAGAGGGGTGCCGATTAGACCAACACCCCCACAAACCTTTCCATTCTACGCCAAATAAAGACTTTGAGCCTGTATAGTTTTAATGTGTATCAATTCATCTACATAGTGGGTGCTTAGAATCATTAGGACTCGGACCCCAACTGAAACAGTGCCGACGACGATTGACCATTGGCTTCGGTGACATATAAAACTAAACAAGAAGGAGAATCAAAGAAGGTATAGAAAAATAGGAAAAATAAATTCTTGCAAGTACAGAATATTCATTTTTTTAGAAGCCACTCACATATGGAAAAATATTTTCCTAATTTAACTTTTATATTGAAGTATTTTCTCAAGCTGTCATTCCTGTTAAAGGAAAAGTAGGAACTAGCCGCCATTTTACAGAAAATAGAAGACTTTTATATTTTATTTTCTGAAGTATAAAAGCAATTTCATATTTCAGAAAACCTTGCGATGTTTCTTTTTTAACTCCTAAAACCTTCGTATTTTAAATACTTGCAATCAATAACTTAATACTGGCTATTGATTATGTCTAGATAGATGAAACTTCTTTTTTATAAAAGGTTAAGTAAAGTATAAATCTTTTCTGACCCTAACACATAAACGAATCAAACTATTATTTAAATTTTCCTTATGTATTTGAATTTATGCTTAAAGTGCATGTTATTTATGATAGATTTCTCTCTTAAAATAAAGCACTACAAGTAAATCTTTATTTTTTTTCTTTTTCGCAGAAAAATGTATTACATTAAGCTTTATGTTGATGAGAGAAGAGCTTATTA
This sequence comes from Trichonephila clavata, assembly GCA_019973975.1. Lineage (NCBI taxonomy): Eukaryota > Metazoa > Arthropoda > Arachnida > Araneae > Nephilidae > Trichonephila > Trichonephila clavata. The sequence goes on along the minus strand of BMAO01018096.1, from coordinate 39,927 downwards.
TGGGAATACTACTATTTACATTTCTACTAATAATGTGTGCTACTGGTTTATCATAAAAATCCCTAAAATCACATGTGAATACATACTAAAATAGTTTGTAATAAATTATCACTTGTCAAAAAAAAAAATTTGTAATAAAAAATTAATTTAAAAAAAAATTGCACATGAAGGCAATAGTTGGGTAAGATGAAATAAGTACTTTAAACCATTGAAAAACTTTTACTTTATAAAACGTATTATATTTGTCTATAAAAGTCACATTTTCTAGATTACGCGCAAGTCATTTCTGTTTCGAATTTATTTACGAAAGTCACAAATGAAATCTTTTTCTACTTCAGTGCACTCTTTGCTTCCTGGTTCTTTAATTGATAGCATGAAGCAAGTCCACTACAGATGATATATCAATGATGAACGGACCAATTGATCGCTGCTGACATTGGAGTCATCTTCATAAAGTTTAAGTAGGGAAGATACTTTAATTTCTTAACAGAAGTTTCTTTAATGCTCCTTTTCTTTTCTTGTTTTGAAGCTTCTGGTTCGTTCTTCTTGCCATTCTCATTCGCTTTATCCTTTAACGCTTTTTTACATGGTAAGTATGTTATTATAGGAGAAAATCCACCTTCCTATATTATGAAATACCGATCGAACACAAGTCTTTCTTTGGTATTGAGATTTTTTCCGTCAGTGTATATAAAATTCAGACAGTGAATACTGAGTTCGAGTCTTTTTCCCCCTCATCAAACATACGAATAGAACAGTACTTCTCAAACTCTGAATATTAGCGACCCAATATTCAGTCATAATTTTAATCGCCCCCCCCCCTCCATTCAATAACAATGTATTGAATTCAATAATATGCTTTGACGCTAAAGCTACAACGCAACTTCAACCTCTTACTTGCCCCCGACGTATATAAACGTCTCGCTAGCCAAAACGATAATTGTCCCGGATGTATATATACGTCTTTCTGAAGTACGATCTTTACTGTGTACTGCTATCCAAAAAATTATCCCGAAAGCTTTGGAATACAATAAAAGGACCTTGACAATGTTTATGAAGGATTTACTTATTTCATATGATTTGCTTATTTATCCCTTTTCTCACCTCCATAAATCACATATGTGCGCCTACGTGGTAAACGGTTGCATTTTAGAACGATTTGCGTAACTTTAAACCGACAGCTAAAGGAATAATTATAAGCCGTAGAAATTATCAAGATAAATGTTAATTTTTGGATATCATTTTTTAAATGAAAAGCCTATGGGGTCACTGGTAATTTTTAAACTTGTTCTTATCTTAGTATTGTTAAATTAATTATAAAATACATTAGGCACTACCGATACATTTATAAGTGTATTATGTGAGTGTAAATATTTTTTTTTATTTTTTATTATATGAGAATGAATTTTGTGCTTGTTTACTGAACATAAATCAATAATTCTCTTAAACAATCTTTTGTTTTCAACTTTTCAATATGCTCGCAACCCCCTTGTAGATTTATCATGCCCCCCTCTAGGGGGGTGCCCTACATTTAGAGAAACGCTGAAATAGAACAAAAAAGTATCTAGCTGTTAGTGTTTTATTTCGATTTAGGGTTATTTAAATAAACTACTGTTTGTAAAAAATGCAACACCCAGAAGGAATCATCAGAAATAAATGAACTTTACAGCAAATATCTATTATTTTTAGATGTTATGTAAAATAGTAAAGTTTCAGAGCCTCCACGCATGCGTGGCTTGTGCAGCGCCCTCTGAACTGAAACTGAAAGGGTATAAATAGAGGGCTGTAGCTGGACGTTGAAAAAAGTCAATGATTATTTGTCTCATGGGTCAATGGGCTCATGAGCACAGAGCCTGGGAAGCTGATCGGCACCAAGTTCACTTTTCAGATGAATCACGCTTCAATTTGTGGGACCATGATGGCCACATTCATGTTAGACGCTATACCGGTGAACGCTGTCTTCCAGTATGCATTATCGAAAGACATAATAGTCTAACAGCCGGAGTTATGGTTTGGTGTGTGGTTTTGTATCATAGACGATCCAATTTGCTACGAATTGAGGGTAATCTCAATAGCAACAGGTACGTCCATGAAGTGCTACAGCCCGAAGTCCTTCCCTTCCATCAAGGCATCCCTGGAGCTATATTTCAGCAGGATAATGCACACCCATATGTTGCAAAGACTGGTCGAGACCTGTTCAGCACAACACATACAACTTCTTCCTTGACCTGCTTATTCGCCGGATATGTCGCCTATTGAGCACTTGTGGGATTTGGTTGGTTGGTATCTCGCTGGTGATCCGCGTCCTGCAGCTTCAAAAGACGAACTTATGCTGCGCATACAAGCAATATGGAATTTTCTTCCACAAGCAGACATTCAAAATCTGTTTGATTCCATGCCACATCATATAGCAGCACTTATTGCAGCGCGTGGTAACTACACTAAATACTGATTTCGGACACTTAATATTGTTTTTTTTCTTTGAAAATTTCGTCATTTATTTATACTAGTACATGTCGTTTGTGCATTAAATTGCATTTAATTCTGATGATTCCTTCATGGTGTTGCATTTTTTAAAAACAGTAGTATAGATTTCATAGCCAGTAGTTGGATTCTTTTCACTTTTATTTCGCCTAACTGGACCAAACTAATAAGTTAATGTGTGAGTGTGTTAGAATTTTAGCTGTAAAATATTTATTTTAATTGAAAAATAAAAAATATGGGGGAGAGTAGTAAAGAGTACGCGTGAAGTCGAAAAATAGTAATGTATTCGATTCATGCATTTTTCTTCTATGAATTGTTTTTTAAAAGGGTAATTGAACTCGTCTAACCAACTTCAAATTCTAAACTTTCTCCTTGCTACTTTGAAATTGTACTGAATAATATTTCAGTAAGAATTTTCAATAAATTACAAAAGAGATAAAAAAAGAAAATGTAAAATGCAATCAATAAGGACAACATTTTTTTTTAAAAATGTCTTTTTACACAACGTTTACGATTGCTTGGTTGTTACTCATTGAATTAAAAATTGGAGAAAGTATTGGGTTTATAATTGGTTACATTGGTTTGAGGGGAAAATGCAATGAGGGCGTTATTTTTCTTATTAGAAAATACATAACTTTAATTCGTTTAGGTACGTATTATCGATAAGTTACAGTATCATATGCATCTGTTTCGATTTGTATTGCAATGCGGTTGTTCCTTGTAAAAAAAACATGCATTTTTTAAGATAAGGGAAAACACAAGGAAATATTTAAAAGTGTTTTCGTTGAATGTCAGAAGAGTTTTAAAGAATTGTTTATTTTTTCTTTACTGAGTTAGAGGAAGTTTTAAGGAATACAAGTATAAGTAGATTAAAAATAAATATACATATAATTACTTCGACTTTGTGTAATTAATTCAAAACAAGTCTCATCGTTGCCACTCCTAAAAATTTCAACATTTCCTGTTTTATACTACTTAATATTTGTTTTGAGTTTGTTTATTCACTTTTGAATTTGGCAACATAATTTTAGTTAAATAAGTTTTTGGAATATTCTAAGTATAGCTTACGTTTTATGCTAAGAAAAGAACAGTATAATATTTTACCTTTACAGAGTGGTGTTCAAATAATTAATTATTTCATGTTAATATCTTCATTAATTCATAGCTGTATATAGTCTCCTTTATCCTGCATGTCAAGAAAAAAATAAAAGAAAATTGAAATCACAACACTCATAATAATCTCAAGATTGAGTCTCGCAGTAATCTACAGATTGAGTCCCATAATTAAACTCAAGATTTAAAAAGTCTCATAACTGAACTCAAGATAAAGAGTTTCATAATTAAACTCAAGATTAAAAGTCTCATAATTAACAGAAAGATAAGAAAATACAAAATTTTTTACATTCCTTTTTCTGGTATTTAATTGTTACACCGTCTAACAATTTCACCAGATAAAAAGACATCACCAATTCAAAAAATGCTGCCAAATCGTTATCATTACTGTGTCATGATTATTATTACTCAGTTCATATATGTCAAAAGGAAAAACGGTTTCCACTTTTGACAGCATATCATGGTGTTTGGCAACGTCTTTAGATTTGACGAAATTGGTTGACGGTATAATAAGTATCTTCTTTTAAAGCTAAACAAGTAATATAAAAAAAATTTAAGTCAATTCCTACTTAGATCAGCAGAAAAAAATTATTTTAGTTACTTTTTTATTAAATAGTTAAAATTAATATAAATATGTATATACATATGACAGAATCACAATATTAAGTGGCAATTAATTTTTATTAATTTTCTTAAAAGTATCGTATTGTTATCAAAAACAATCGTATGTATAAAGTTTCATTTCAACGGAATGCTTTGAAACGTGAGAAAGAAAAAAATCTTTTTAAAGTTTTGACCCAAGTCGCTAAAAATGAAGCCAGCGTGGCTGTATCCGTAATTCTTTAAATAATTATTTTCAGTGAATTAATTTTAATTAATTATAATTTAATTATCGTATTGTTACCCAAAACAATAGTGTATAGAAAACTCCAGCTCATATGAGTGCTTCAAAATGTGATAAAAAATACCTTTTAAGGTTGGACACAAGTCGCCAAAATGGTCGCTAGTCCCCAAAAATGATGCCAACGTGGCTGTATATGTAATTCTCTGAATAATTACATTCAATCAATTAATTTTTATTAATTATAATTAAATTTCTGTATTGTCATTCAAAATAATCCTGTATATAAAATTTCAGCTCGATTGAGTGCTTTAAAATGTAATTTAATAACGATAGAAATTTTGAACAAGATAAATATACAGAGAGAGGGAGCTAATAGCGGAGTTCAAAATAATTCAGTGTTTTTCGTAGCACATGCGTCTTAAATATTTTTTCTGAAATCAAAGTAATTCATTGCACATAACGAATAATAATAAAAGGCGGTAAATGACAGATTTAACTAATTAGGAACATTTGGTTAAAGGTAATTAATTAACTCTCAAGAGCCAAAACATTATGACCATCTGTCAATAACGAGTTGGCCCATCTTTGGCGCGCAACACAGCTTCAACCCGCCTTGGCATGGATGCCACATGTCCTTGGCAGATGGCCGGAGTCAGATTGTATCAGATGTTTAAGCAACGGTCACGCAAATCCGAGATATTGCGAATTGGTGGTCTTTGAACTCTGAGCTGCCGTCCCATGACATACCAAATGTGTCTATCAGATTGAGATCCGGTGAGTTAGGTGGCCAGGACATTAACTGAAATTCAGCATCATGTTCCTGAAACCACTCCAACACAATTTTAGTTGTGTGACACGGGGCGTTGTCCTGTTGGAAAATTCCATTTCCTGCTGGAAAAACAGAGGTTAAGTAAGGGTGCAACTGGTCCGTAATGATGTTCAGAAACCCTGTAGCATTCATTGTCTGCTCTACCACAACCACGGGTCCCAGAGACACCCAAGAGAACGTCCCCTAAAGCATAATACTGCCACCACCGGCCTGTGTATGACCTACTGTACACTGAGGGAGCAGCTGTTCACCTGGAAGACGGCGTATCCTGACACAGCCATCGGCGTGATGAATGACAAACCCTGATTCATCTGACCAGGAAACTCTCCCACTGATCCATGGACCAGTCGCGATGTTCCCGGCCCCAGCGCAGGCGCAGTTGGCGATGACGCTTGGTCAGCAAAGACACACGAGTGAGACGTTTGCTGCGTAGCCCCATATCCAACAGTGTCCGCTGAACAGTGTGCTCCGATACTATTCTACTTGGCCCTGCATTGTATTGGGCTGTCACCTGAGCCACTGTCTGGCTCCGCTTTTGCTTCACCATGCGAGACAGTCTCCAACGACCTTTTTCTTTGATAGCGTGTAGACGTGCAACATCATGTCGTCTACTACTGGTTTCACCGTCATTCATCCACTTTGCATAAGTACTAACAACTGTAGATCGCGAACAACCCACGAGTCGTGCAGTTTCGGAAATACTTGTTCCGAGCCTTTGAGCCATTACAATCTACCCTCTATCAAAGTCGCTTAGATCCGCAGCCTTTCCCATCACACACAGAAGTAAGTGAAAAAGAATGATTCTTCAGACTCTCCAGCAGCAGTTGAATACCACTTCCACCTGATCACGTGTCTTCCACGTCATCCAGGCGAGTTCGTTGCAAAATGTAGGGGTGGTCATGATGTTTTGGCTCTTGAGTGAGGTATTTTATTGATTATTAATCGAATTGCATAAATTAGTAAAGATATTATGTGTAATAAAAATGTGCATTGAAGAGAATATATATATATATGATTTATGCAAGATTTAGTAAATTTTTTCCATTCAACGAAACATTGCGAGGTCTCCTTTTAGGATACTTACGTATTATCGCAACTTTTGGAGACATTGTATGAAACGAAGCATATGATCGCCAATTTAGAGTATACGACACTTGCGAAATTAGGGTTGCCAACTTAGTAATTTATCTTGAATGTTGGCGATTGTTGCGATAATACGTAAGTACACTTTTTAGTAATTCCGGATCATTACCATGGACTGGTATAATCCACTACGACATATAAGTTAAATAAAGATACAATTCAAGTATAACAACAGTAAATTATTTTCCACTAGAAAAAAATAATCTACTGGTGATTAAATTGTCAAAACGTGATTGCCACTGCATCTAAAATAAATAATAAAAAAATAAAGTCTGGCTCACACTCTCGTGCTTCTTATTCATTAACAAATAACTGCTACTGGCTGATGTTGCCAGATTAGGTTGCTTAAAAGTAGGGCGGGACGAAAAAAAATCTCCCCCCCCCCCTCCCTCTTTTAAGATCTTTATACTCTAGGAAAAAAGGCCTCCTTTCATTTAACTAAGTAAAACATCAACAAAAAAAAATAAGAAAAAAAATCTTCCACTCGCGCATCGCACTTAAAGTTTTGAAAAATGAAAAAAAAATCCTATTCTTTGTGAATTTTTCACAATTATTTAAATTATCGACATCGTAATGCTATTGCTCCTAATGTGAAATTTGGGATATGACGAGCAGAAAAAAAAAGTAATAAAATCTGAAAATTCAAAGTGTTTGTTAAGTTCGTACAAAAAACTTGCTACGCGTTTTTTTTTTTTTAGTTTTTTTTATAAAATGCAACATTTTTTTAATTTTGTTTAAGTGTAACAAAAAGGCAACACATATTTTTAATTTAAACTTTTTTTCATCTAAATGAAAGCTCTTTGACGCTAGTTCCAAGAAAATAAAAGGATTGATTAAGAGCCAGACTACAACTAGCAGCTCACAAGTTCTACGTATTTTCTCATATGTGATTGATTGATTAGCCATTAAAATGCAACCAATTCAGGTTGCTACGGAAACAGAGACATCTCTCCCTCACTCCTTCGTTCAAAAAATTATTTTGACTTTGAATCAATCATTAGAAGATGGCAATGGGTTATTTAATTTCTCGATAAACGTTTTTAATTTTTCTTTCATGTGTTTGCGTGCGTGTACTATACATAGGGAAAGCTTGGAAAGTATGGGCAGCAAAACACTTAATTGAAAATATACTACTCTCTTTCCATTTTTCCGAAACCAAGCTATTTCAAACTTTAGATTATTGACTTTCTAGTGGTATATAAACAAACCTCTAATTCTTTTTGGTTTGTGTATAAAGAAGCTCCAAAATAAATTCTGCAGTTTTTAATATTTGCCTTATAGTATGCGTAATATGGGCACAATTGCCGAAAATATGGGCAGGTTGTATTATGAAAAAGATGAGAGATACTCTCCTTTACATTTACCTTTTCCAAACTGAAATGCATCTTTACACAAGCTACACATTTTGGAAAATGATAAGAAATAAAATTAAACTTTTCTTATTGAACAAATCGTTTCACAATAAAATGTCCAAGTCTTATCTGCAAATTCAAAATAGTTAAATGGTGAAAATCAAACTATTAAATTAACACAAATTATTACAAACTAAAGATGGGAAAACATTTAACGGGGACTTACACTTGTATCATACGCTACATTCATAACAATAGAAGAAGTCACCCTCTAATTGGACAGATTACTTATGGAAGCACGATGGAGCCACAATATTATAACTATCTTTGTCTTCCATTCTCCTCATAATAGTTAGCCCCATAAACAGGACAAATCCAGAATCATTATGTTTGCTGGCTCTAGCTGTTGCTCTGCTTTTGCCATTACACCTCCTCTTCAACCTCCGTCGGCAACTCTCTTCTTCGTAGAAGCCAGACCTTCCGAACTTGTCAGCTCTCTTGCAACATTCTTACGTTTTCCGCAATTTCCTCAGCCTATTTTCAGTGTTGTAATTGGACTCAGAACCTCCAAAAACGATGCCGCTGACTGCGAGAATTCAGTAGTGACAGTAAAGGATCCCCTGTGCTTCTGTAACTTGGTCAAAGTTATTTTAAGGAAGAGGTTTGTGGAAGGAAGAACTTAAAGAGTGGAGTAGACGAGATAATTGAAGATATAATTATAAATCGGAGGACTTACCCTTAGCACTTCCAGGCAATACACCTTCTTATATTTGAAGATAATTTCTAAAGTAATTCAATCCAAACGTACCGAATCGAATTCAACAACTAATTGGCCAAATCGTCGATCTTAATATTAATCAAATAATCTACGAAGTGCTCTTAACTTCTAACCTTTGTCTCTCCTACTCGAACCCTATAACTAATACTTAAATACAAGGCATAATTTACATAGACCACATCTTTTCTTCGGAAGGAAGTTTTCAATTAAATAATATTGAAAAAAAGTTATTCCCCAAGAGACGCGGATAGACCCGTTACAACCTTATACGAACAATTAATTTCTTTTAAGACAGATGGAACTATATAAATGTTCAAATAAATCTAGGCCCCCTAATACTAAAGTAATTGGCAAGGAAATAATCTTGAAAAATTTAATATTTAATCTAATTCATTTTCCCTATTCTTAAAGCCAATCAGCTAACATTTATCATCTAGCATTTCCCACCTCTGTCATGCAATCAGCTACATTCTCAAGTTCCAATCAAAAATCAGAAAAGCCAGACCTTTTTTTGTGATAAATTACTACCTGCTGCGACTAGTGGGTTGACTTTTCGAAATCAATGAGCATAGAGCAATGATAAGTATCCGTCCTTCAGTCGCGAAGGCTTTCGAAAGCATTGGATAAACACAACAGACGGGGACAGAAAAAAAAGGGGAAAACGATGGGTTAATCGAGCTTAATGGATGGGTAATTTATGAAAGCCCGGGAATCTATTTCCTTTCTTTTTAGTAATTTTCTACTTATTTTTCCCTCCCCCCCCCCTGCAAAAGAGGCATTTTCTTATTGATCAGGTTTCCATGTAAGGGTTGTACAATTGTAGTAGAAATGGGACGTAATAGGAAGAAATGTCGAGAAGTTTAGTGTTAGTTTAAGTTATAACCAGTAATAATTATAAGTAATATTTAATAGTATTGCAGAATAGAGAAATAGTTATTGAAGATGCTGTAAGTTTTGTGTGTGGTAACGATTAATTAGCTATTGGAACAGTTATATTTATGCAATGAATATGATATCCAAGAATCGTTTCCTTAATAGAGAGGTCTTTATCTATTAATTCACAAAGAATTCTACTAAAATATAATTGTTAAACTCTTACTACAATTGTTATCTGGATATTAAAGGAATTTATGCATATTTCCTTGGATATTAGGGTGTCCGCGGTAGCCAAGTGGTCTAGGCATCGGATCTGGCTAGCATGTCATGAGTTCGATCCTAATACCATTGAAGACCCACCGTGTAGGGGAGCGATGCACGTAAAATCTGTCGAGAGCTCAAACGTCCTCCCGTTGGTGTGGTAGTTAGAAGAGGGGGTGCCAGCTCAGGTGTCGTCCACGTCGCTTGACCATGGTTCAAAATCACGCGGACCGTCCCCAAAAGCTCTCGTGTAGCTGAACAGTGGGACGTTAATATTCACTCACTCACTTGGATATTAGGATTTAATAACCCTTATTTATTTTTATTATAATACTAGCCATTACCTGCCCCCTTTCTCTGGGTTTTTCATAAAATTGTATGATTGTATTTTGTTTTCTTAAAAGTTATTTTTATACCGGGTGGGCAAAAAGTCCGTATAAACTTTAAAAGTTTATAAGACCCGGAAAATTAAACAAAATAAAAAATGGTTTGCAGTTTTAGCATCGATAAGTCACGGTCTTTTTTTAAGATAAGAAAAAAAGCCTGCCGACAGATGGTGCTTGTACAAGCGACTGAGTTGGAAATATGCAGATGAGACAGGTGATTACAAATACTGATATTCTTGATCCAGATCTAATTTTCCGTTGCATGCCAACTAAGTGAACAAGGATGCTGAGCGAGAAAGACAAAGCTTTGTTGGTGAAGCTGTTTTTCATGAACAAGGAATCAGCGATTGTTGCACTACGTAAATTCCGACTTCAGAAAAATGTGAAGACTGGAAAAGGGCCTTCAACAGTGGTACGCCTCATAAAGCTTGTTCAGCGATTTGAGATTTGAGGAAACTGGATCGCTCGAGGATCTTGTAAGATCCGGACAACCAAGTCTAAGAATCATTAGCAAACGTTTCAAGTTTACATGGACTCCTCGGTCTCCAGATCTGACTCCAGTAGACTAATGGCTTGGCTGTGGGTGTATTAATCCCGTCCATCCAATCTTGCGGAATTGAAAGATGCGATCCACCGAGAGCTGTCATGTATACAGGCGAACAGGCTGGATTTGTGGCACTCTTGGAATGTGTCATCCCTTGAGGTGGTGGATATGTGGCGCGCATGCTGCTGTAATAAATGATTTGGTAACGTTACTTCTGTTACTTGCGAGACTATTCTTTCACTTATGTACGAAAAGCCACCTATCGGATGTTTTTATAATTTTTTACTTTTTCTTATCTTAAAAAAAATCCCGTGACTTATCAATGCTAAACCTGCAAATCATTTTTTATTTTGTTTATTTTTCTGGGTTTTATAAATTTTTAACGGACTTTTTACCCACCCGGTATAAGTACTCCTATCATTAAGCTTTTAATATATTGAAAAATATTCCTATATATTTCCCCTCTTGATTTAAAGAGGATAGAATTTCTGAAATGGAAGTAAAAATATTTTTTACATTTTCGTAGCCCCTTCCCCTTACTGCTACGTAAAATCAATTTCTTCAAATCAAATTTTTAGTGGATCTCTACTCAAGAGAAGAAACTTGTTTTCCAAATTTCAAGTCAATAAGTCTAATCTTTCAAAAATGAGATTCTTTTTTTATCTATAACACTACCATAACCTCCCTTGGAAGTTGACTTACAAAAAAAAATTCTTAGTGGATTTCTACTCAACAAAAGAAACATGTCTCTGGAATTTTATATCTGTAATTCTAAAGTTCCGGAAATATCGTGATGAGTAAGTGAGTGAGTTGCTTTTCTCTTTCATATTATTTTTATGCATTAAGAGTTCTTGATTTATTTTAAGGCTTAGTAATATTGTATCGAAAATGCTGAGTAAAGAATATAATAAACTCAATGTAGTTTCTTATTTTACAGGGTTTTTTTACAGCTTATTGAGAATGCTTTAGATAGATTTTTTATAAATGCAGGTTTATTCAGAAAAATAAGCCCAAGTTTCAAGTTTCGTAAACTTTTTGCTTAGAAATTTCTGAAATATGATGGAATTAAAATGTATTCTTCAATATTATACTATGTCTCAAAAATTTCATAATGTGAAATATTTCGCTTTACACATTAAAAATTTTTACACTATTGTATAAATTTGGTTTTCAATTTAAAAACAAAAAAATAATAGCTTTTAAAAATAGGAATTACAAAAAAAGAACTAATGAATTGCAATGTACCGCATTTTTCTCTAAGAAATGAATATATCTCAACATAAAATTCCTGAATGCAAAATTTGAAGCTTTCAAAATTTAAATAACATTTCCAAATATAAAGAGACAAAAAAAAACCTTATTTTTATTTTATTGTAAGAAAATGTGCTTATCCCCCACACCAGATACAATAATTCGAATTTTTCTGTTTGCTTGAACAAATATTTTTATCTATTTTAACTACTGCAGAATAAAATTTGACCGTCAATTTAATATTTGTAAGATTTAAACTGGGAAAAATTTTATTTTCCTTTTTGAAATTTCATAAATAAATCCTTGCTGTTCTTTGTACGTATTACACAATAAAATTGATTGATACTCAGTAGCGTAGCTAGGTATCTGAAGGCCTTGGTGCAAAAAAAAAAATGAGGGCCCTATCTTGGATGGGTTTTATCCAGTAAAAAAGTAAAAATATATGAATATTTTAAATATATACATAGCTACAAAGCAAATTTATAACAGCTTTTTGTCGCCTTCTGCAGAATATAGTAAAGCAAAGCTACATGCTCTACTTACATTTTTTTTGTATGTGTATCAGTTTCCTTGTGTGAGCTTTCATGATCGCCCAGCTTCAATTTGATATCACAACAATCGTAGAAGGCTGACTAGGAAATTTAACAATTTTGGTCAATTTTTGATGTTATATTCTCTTTCTTGGGGTTGTTTGCGCTTAAACGCACCACTGGGTTTCTTTGTCTTATCCATAATTTTAGTTTTCTAATTTATGAAATACAATTCGTAAGTGCTCGATTACTTACTGACGTTAAAAGGGAGGACAAACGTAATGCTACGCTACAAAACGTCGTTGGACGATCCCTGGTTATTTATTTTTTCAAGAGGATCGAATTCACCCCCCCCCCTCCCCACCAGAAGGTTTAGAGCTACAGAATGGTCCACCGAGACAAAGAAAATATGAGTGGACAAGAAAATACAATACATTATTATAATTATTTTTTTAAAAATACCTCTGCAAAAGACTAGAGGATGGAAAGGGGGACAACAGTGGCGTAACGTTCTCCATTACACCCAGGGGGGGGAGGGGCAAATGTTCTCCATGACGCCACTGAGGACAAAGTTATACCAGTCTATTGCAGATACGAGTAAATAGTGAAATATTGAAACAGAAATGATGAAACAAAACTTCTGATTCATATTGTCACATTAAAAACAGAATGCATCTGGGAAGAAATCGCTTCCTATGTAAGTTTTTTAAGATGCAATAATAAGTATGGTAAGATTTTTCATGGAGTTTATTTTCAAGTAACAGTTTATAGAAAAATGAAAAAAATTGGAAATTGTATAAAATGTTCAATGTTAAGTTCGCAACACTATACAAACAACAGAAATAATTTAGAGAAATTCTTTCCATGATTAAAGTTATGTTGAAATCTTTTACATTATATCTATTTTGGGGAGAAATTATCATGTGTTCGACTTGCTTGGTAATCAGAAGGTCTGAGGGCCCTGTACACGGCACCGCCTAGCTCATTGGTAGCTACACCGCTGAGTGAGATATATGCATGTGTTGATTGTACATAGCAATTTATTTACATATTAATGTTTAAAATAAAGAGAACAAACATAGTAAATAGAAATATTATCAATACTTGCTGCACTTACAATCTGCAAATGCAAATTATATTATTTAGATACTAGTTGCACTCATCCGTGGACAATTGTAACGATGATATTGGTAACTGGATATGTTAATTCTACAGAACATTTATAAGTTATCTGTCTGTTCATTCATGCAGATCCGGTACGTGACGGATTCGACTACGTAACATAATATTCTTACTCGATTAGTTGCAGCTGAAATAATAGTTTTAGCTATTGGTCTCTGGGGGTCCCTGTTGGAAACAGAAATAGCACCTGTAGTCAATAGAGATCTGATGCAGGCTTATTTAAGGTCTCTGGAATTTGAATGTCAAATGCAGTGGCGTAGTTAGGTATCCAAAGGCCCTGGGGCAAAAAAAAATGAGGGCCTTATCTTGGTTGGATTTTATTAAGTAAAAATATATGAATATTTTAAGTATACAAAGCTACAAATCCTATATTTACTAGCTTCACTTTCTTTGCGTTGTTTGCACTTAAGCCTATTGGTCAAGGTATTGGATCGTGGCTGGCTTGCCCCGAGTTCGAGCCCAGTACCACTAAAGACCCGCCGTGTAGGGGAGCGATACACGTTTAATCTGTCAAGAGCTGAAACGTCCTCCGGTTGGTGTGGTGTGGTAGTTAGGAGAGGGGTGCCAGTTCAGGTGTCGTCCTCGTCACTTGACCATGGTTGAAAATTACGAGGTCCGTCGCCAAACGCCTTCGTGAAGCTGAACATTGCGACGAAAATATTCCTCACTCCCTCAATCACTTGCGCTTAAACGCACCACTAGGTTTTTTTTTTAATCCATATAATTTTAGTTTTATAATTCATCCAATACAATTCGTAAGTGCTCGGGTACTTCCTCACGTTAAAAGGAAGCAGAAACGTAATGCTATGCTACAAAATGCCATTGGTCAATCCGTAGCTATTTATTTATTTATTCTGGAAGATCGATCTCATCCACCAGAGAGCTGAGAGCTACAAAATTGTTCACCGATATAGACAGGAAATGATACGAAAAATATCCATGAACAAGAAAATACAATATAATATTAATATAATTATTTTTTAAAAAACGGCTCTGCAAAAGAGCATAGGAGGAGGGACAAAATTACTTCAGTGTATTGCAGATTTGAGAAGATTGCGAAATATTGAAACAGGAAACTAGCTTATTTGGAATTATATTCTTATTAAAAATAGGAAAGAATGCTTCTTGTGTAGAATCTAATAATAAGTATGGTAAGATTTTTCATGGCACTTGAAGTTTATTTTCAAGTAACAATTTATAGAAAATTTTTTAAAAAACTGAAATTAACAGAAATTTTTCAATAAGTAAAGTTCGCAACTCTGAACAAAGAATTTAGGGGAATTCTCTACAAATTCGAAAAAACTTCCAGTATTATTATAGTTATGTTTTGCAAACTTTTAAATATATATCTTAAGTTTGGGAGAAATTATAGAAAATTTGGCTTGCTTGGTAATCAGGGTCCGAGGGCCTCCTGAGCTTGAGGACCCCTGTGCATGGTACCACCTAGCCCATTGGTAGCAACGCCACTGTTGATACAGATTTAAAAGAGTAAAGTTTTTAAATCTGAGGTATATTTTATCAAGTTTAGAAGGAAAAAAAAATTTTTTATTCCCGATTTCTTTAAGCAACTTGGAAGATTATTTACAAATAATTGTACGATATTTTAATCACAGCATTTAAAAATTAAATATATTCAGATATATTCAAGCAAGTACTGGAGCGATGAAACTCACTCAACACAAAGGGACTGAAATATTTTTTCACGTTAAAGGAATTTCGCGTTAAAGGATACTGCAAAAAAATAATAAATTGAAAATCAACAAAATTAAATTTATTAGAGTTTATTTTATTTACATATATACGTATAAATGCAAACATTAATAAAAATCAATGAAGCAAAAACATTCACAAGAACTTAAAGAAATTTAATGGAAAATTTTCAAATTATTTGAAAAACGGAAAACATTTATAGATTTTTTGGAAAATAACCTGCTATTTTTCTTTGCTTTTTTTTCCAGCATCAAATTGTCAACAAATTGTTCGATATCGCCCATTTTGTTATTCATTTCACCATTGGAATGTTCGTCTAAATAACTGCAAATATTTATTATGGTATTCCTCATTTCGGTTGACATGGGAACAGGAGCTGCATTGTTCATTTCATTTTCATCGTCGGAATCTGCATCAATATTATTTTTGGAGCTTTGAACAAACTCCGAAATGCCTTTCTGTGCCATAATTGGGGCTGTACAAACATTATCATCACCAAGTGCAATAAATTCTTCTGATAATACAAATAGACAGTCCATTCCGGCTGGTGTTTTCTGTATTTTATTCATTCTCAGAGAGGAAATCTTTTCGTGTTAAGCGATTTTCGATCCGTGTTACGAGAAAAAAAATGCATGAAAATTCATAGTAGTTTGTCGGGACCATTGTATTATTTCATGTTAACCGATATTTCGTCTGAAACGTTTTTGCATTAAACGCATTTTACTGTATATTTAAAAGACTTTTTAATACAAACTGTTTTCTGCTTCTTTTCAGCAAATCAGTTCAGATGACATCGTTTGAACAGTTTTACGTATGTTGAGTTAATATAAATATAAATGTCATGAAACAGAAATGTCTCCATTACGCGCGCGTGATCAGTCAAATATTAGTACTTTTTATATTTATTGAATGTGTATCAAACTACTTAGTTTAAATTATCAATATTTATCAAAAAGCCAGTGGCGCGCACAAACATCTCTTATGTGAAAGAGAGGCAGAAGCGGATTAAAGTAGTTGGAGGTCCCTGGCGGTAAAAGTTTTGAGGCCCATAGGCTCAAGAGAAGAACCACTAAAATAGTGAAAAGAGTCACTTTAAATTCTCAAAATAAAATATATTGATTACAATAAAACTCATCGGCTAAAGAAAAATCTTAACTGTATACAAAAAAATTAAGAGCTTACAGTTTGATTTCTCTTTGGGAAATTCATCAATTATTTTTACCATATCCATTTTGTCCAAAACATTTTATTCTGTATAGAATATGGCCATTTCTGTATATATATTTGGGCTTGGGGCCCTAACCTGAGTTTGCAGGGGGGCACTAATATTCTTTGTTACGCCACTGGTGGAATCCATCAAGCTTGGGGCCCCTGGCGGCCGCCAGGTCCGACACCCGCTTAATCCGCCACTGAAGAGAGGGGTAACATTCTTAAAGGCACGTGGACGACAGTAGCGAGGGGCAATGTCTATGGCAACGATTCTTAAACCGCGGACAACCGGGTAGACCGCGAAAGTCTCTCGTTTAATGATAAGATTTCCCTCCTTTACAACTTGTGTAAAAATTGAAAAATGTGCCGTCAGACTGAATCTCTAAATTGGCCGGGATGAAAAAACTTTACTAAAACATGTATTTTGATCAAGAATATTAAATCAGTTAGTATTAAATTAGTAATTTTTGTAATATTTTTAATTAGATGTTCACTGCTTACTCAAGGGGGGGGGAGAAGTGTTAAAAATGTATGTGCAAGTCACAGAGGCAGTCGTAGAATTTTTTAGGATAGTTTAAATCACTCAGCAACGTATCCAAAGGTCAGGGAAGAGCGTTCAAAATATAAGGGGGCCGCGGTGAAAGAAAAAACCGCTGCTCTATCGTAAAAATTAAAAATCTGTTTGGGGGGAGGGAGCGTAAGCCCAGCATTTAAACACCACTGTAAGCAGTAAACAAACGTTTTACAATCGCACAGTTTGATTTTAAAACATCAGTGGCAAGACAAATGAAATGAAATTAAACATCTAATCCAGTGGTCTTTATACTTTTTTAACTCACGGAACCCCTTGAAATTGAAGATGCTTTCGTGGAACCCCATTCTATACACATACTTCGAAGAATATATCTCAAAATAATATTTAAAGAAGATCAACATGTTATAGGCACTTTAGGTTTAGGCAATTAAAAAAATATTGCATTTGTTATTAAAAAATTCTAATATAATTTTTTAATGTAATTTACTCATTAATAGTATTAATTTGTGATCCAAGTGTTACCTATCCATGCATTATATTTAGTAACTGGGAAATGTGCTTGCTTTTTTTCACACAAACTGTCAAAGTCTAGGTCAGTTGAGATTAAATGCAATTGCATTCATATCCTGAGTTTAATTTGTATATGTGCTTTGTTTTTGGCCACTTTGTTGAGAAATATATTTTACTTGACAATGACTTAAGACAATGTTCTGAATGGCATTAAAATGTTTATAGCTGTGTGAGAAATCCCGAGTATTTTGTATGAATTTTCAACCGAAAATTTAGAAACTGTTCTTGCTTAAATTTAGATTTTAACATCGAAATTGTTGATAAGTTGCTTCCTCTCCCTCATTATAGGTCATTTTTCCACAAATGCAATAAGGTACATTTTCTATTATAAAATTATTTAGTTTTGCAAGATATTGTGCTAACGAGTATAAAAATATCTCGTGGGACCCGAGAGAGTAAACAATAGAATATTCATAATCTAGTAGGAAGTATATATACACAAAGATAGAACATTTAATTATTCTTCTATTATAATAAAAGTTTAAAAAGTATTGCAAAATAAAGCTGTGTATAAATAAAAAATTTTTAGCTTTAATGAATAGGATGAGCTTTAGATACTTGTAACTATATAAACTTCATAGAGAAATTAACCCATTTTGCACACATATTTATTTATTCTCGTTTTCTTTTATTGTGACTTGTGGAACCCCTGGGCATGCTTTCTTGAACCTCAAGCTTCCGTGGAACACAGCTTGAAAAACCACTGATCTAATCATATCTAATCTAATCTTATCATCTAACTTTATAATACAAGGCAGTATTTCTTAAACTAGGGATCGCAAGACTTTCAATTGGGGTAGCTAAATATTTTTGGACTTTTGATATATATATATATTGCATAACATAATTTGTTTGCCATTAACAAATAGTTTAACTCGTTGTATCTGAGATGAAATATAATCAAGATAAGAAATACGGGGGGAAAAAAATTTGTCTAAAGCAGAGGTTCTCAAACTTTTTTGTCACATAGACCCCTTGCCATGTTTTTCGGTTTTGGGTAGACCCCTGCTTACCCAATATTGAAGTTTTGCAAATTTATCAACTTAAATGTATATTTGACTGCTGATAAATTTATTATTTACTCTAAAATAGTTAAATCAAGAGTATAGAGTTTAAAACTTAAGAAATTCAATTAAAATTAATTTAAAACATCAAATAATTGAGCAAAAAACAAATGCTTTTTAATGAGAGGGATGAGTCTGGTGCTTCAAAAAAATTTTCAACTTTTGATATCAATATCGTCATGCTTAACCCTAGTGTCCAGTTTTTTCTCCCTTTCGTTTTTGAGATTGTTAAACTCACTGAACTACTCTCACTAAAAAAATCAATCAAAACTTTCTCACGATATTCCTCAAATCGCGACAACTAACAGTTATGACTTTTTAAAGCTAAAATTGCTCTGACATCCGTTTCTAAACTTTATTTTTAGGTCTTTGTTAGGGGTTATTCTGATCAGTTCTTCTTGTAATATGACATATTTTTTTCAATGGGACTATATGAATTCATTGTCTACTCAGGGGTATTACTATAAAAAAGCAATCTCAAACCTATTTTCAAAATTTGAGTAAGGATCATTGAAATGTTGAACGTATAGGTTAAAATGTCTTGAAAAATTGTCTGCAACAGATCGAGAGAAAATTCGCGGCGTCCGATATTATATTTCTTTAGCTTAATTCTGGAAAGAAATACTGAAATGGTCAATGTCTTTATAAAATTTAGTCTATCACCTAGTAACCACATATTAACCTCATTAAAGTCACGATCTGGTTTAATGGGAGCCACAATCATAGACCCCTATTTACACCTCTTAGACCCCCAAATTATTTTTTCACTGGCGGGGACGCCTTTAAGGTTGCCATAGACCCCTGGGGGTCTATATAGACCACTTTGGGAAACACTGGTCTAAAGTTAAAAAAAAAAATTTTTAGTGCATATTTTCAGTAAGTTTGTCAATGGCCCTGCATACGTGAGGTTCAAGTCAGGGACGTCTTAAGGCATTAACCAACTTGGACGGGGCAAAGGGCCTCGTTCCGTTTTGACTCATCCTTAATAAGATCATGATCTGAATAATTTTAATATCCCGGAACATATTCTCTTAAAAACAGGGAATTCCAAACTGCATGTCAACTGGCAACGTGGCATGACCGTTTTGTGAGGACCGTTGTCTATGCCTAGCCTAATTTCATAAACGATCCATCAAATCATTTAGTCGAAATGCTATTTCAGTCGAGCGGGTTTGTGCCGATGTTTGTGGATTGTGAGACATACGCATTTATTTGTTTCAAATTAACGTTTGTACGAGTATTTGACAATGCATACTCTGTTTTCTGTCTACTTTAAAGGCCACAGGTAGGGCCTACTTTTGCAGAAGGGCCCCAGGGCCTCAAAAAGTCTTAAGACGTTTCTGGTTCAAGTAACGCATGCGCACGCTTTTTAATTTTACCAAAACCACAGACAATTGGCAACATCATCGGCTTCAGAAAGTCAACCTTTCTACGCGAATTGAGTTTTTTCGTTGAACTCCCTCAACTCGAAAATATATACGGCGTTGCATATGACATTGTTGATGAAAAGTATTTATCTCAGAAGTAAACTCAAAATAATTCCTCTTAATAAGCAGATTATAGTTTATGTACAATTTACTGCTCAATAACATTTTTCATTATTTTTTTTTTTGTTAAGTAAAATTTTTTACATCGTTATAGTCGAAATGAAAACTTTTTAAGGATTTTTTCTGCTGCTTTTCAAAAAATTTTCACAAATTTAAAAAGTTTTCTTAGTAGCTTGAAAATGTATCACAAATGTCACGCATAGGCATCACGTATATACAATTCACCCAAATGAATGCACAATATATACATCAATCAGCACTTTTTCCACCTGAAGCTTGTGCTTCCATCTGTGGAATGACAAGAAAATGAATCTTTTCGCAAAGAGAAATTACTTATAGCTCGTGCTGCCATCTATAGTAAAATAAGGAAAACAATAATTTTGTCGGTAATATGGATGATGTACATTTCTGGTTAGAATTGTTTTTAGATTTTGATTTCAAATATATAAAGTATTTTAATAAATAATTCCCTTGTTATTTTTAAGCTAAATATAAATTCAAATTTTATTTTATTCATTTTTTTATTTCAATTCAATCAATACGAACTCAAAACGAACGCGCAAAAAACCTTAAGATTTTTCTGGGCCCAGGGCCTAAAAGAGTCTTAAGACGTTTTGTTCCTATAAGTACGGTTTATATATAAAAACCATGGTATACATATATATATAACATGAATTTTTTTTAAAAAAAAAATTACATATTTAAACTTTTAAGAGGACACAGTACGATTCAATTGACAAAAATCGGTCAAAAAATCAAATCTAATTATTTTTTTTTAGCCTAAATTATTCTTTATATACTTTTCTATAATCTCACAAAATTTTAAAGCTCTAAACTTAAAAAATGAATAATTATGATATCTTTTTTACGCTCGTTTCATTCACATTCCTGAGGTAAATCAAAACTTTAAGCTTACTTATCTCAGAGAAAGATAAAATAACTAGCTTGTCTTTATTTAAAATGCTAAGGCTTTTTTTCTATTGTGCCTAATGCTTTTAAATTATTTTTTTATCTATTGCTAATAGTACATGTAACAAAAGTTGGTATGCATTTTTTTGAATCAAAGCAATAACTTTTTTAAAAAAATAATTTAACTCGGAATTGTACATTTTTTAAGGAATTTTCAATAAGCACATTCATAAAAAGATGTATTGTACGAACACCAATCATGTTATCTCAAAACCCATACCAACTTTTGTTATACTTAGTTTGACGTACTTGTAACTCAAAGTTCATGTGTGTACGAAAGGTTTTGTAGGAGGAGTAGCATTTTAAAATGACTTCACAATTTTTAAAATTTTTCCTTAAAAAATTAAATAGCTAGATTTTTATCAAATTTTGAGCACAAAATCTGATTTACATAGTATACACACGTAGGAGGCAATAAAAAAAATTTTAAAAATCCTTAAATTAAAAATTTTTGCAAAAATCGTACCATGTCCCTTAAAATTTAACAATGATTACAAAATTACATTTTCAGGCCGCTATCATTCTATAATTCAAACATATGTTCGCGAAATAATTTCATTTACTGAAAACTTAAATTTGCCAAAACTCCCCATTTCAATTTGAATTCCTATGTGTTACAGACGCCGTCCCATCTATTATAGTGTTTACGAAACTCGGCTAGTAATCGAGTGCTCTCAGGTTCGAACCCCGAATAAGGCATGGATGTATCTTCGGGAAAAGCTATCGGACTTTCGCCTGAAATGGATTCTTGTTTCGAATGGAAAGCAGCCCACCGCCTTTTTTTCTATCTCTCGTATGTATCCCAGTATGAAACGCATAACAACAGCATGAATTTTTACTGCACACTACATTAAATTTTCTTTTGTAATAAAAATGGTTTTTCTGTGTGTGTGTGTGTGTGTGTGCGTGCGTGCGTGTGTGTGTGTGTGTGTGTGTGTGTGTGTGTGTGTGTGTGTGTGTGTGTGTGTGTGTGTGTGTGTGTGTGTGTGTGTGTGTGTGTGTTGTGTGTGTGTGTGTGTGTGTGTGTGTGTGTGTGTGTTTTATAAATATATGAAAAATGGGTAACATTACTTTCTTTGCAAGTTTTTTTTTGGGGGGGGGGGGAGAAAGATTTAAGTTTTTTTTTTTTTTCATCCTACACTATTTTTTAAACTTGTGGAACATACCGCCAAATTTACTATTTTTTGCGTGTATTTTTTTATCGCGATTTGTTTTTCAATTCCTAGTATCATTTCTCTCTTTCTCTCTCTCTCTATATATATATATACAAGGGGTGATCAAATGAAAAGGTACGAAACGACATAAAAATGAAACAGTTAAATATTTGCATATTCCGCCAAGGGAGAATGTAGCGAGACATCTCGGGATGCCATTGGAGACTCTAACTGGGATCGGATCATGCGCGGGTGCCCGCATGCGCAGAAGAGAACAAAGGCTCTTATAAAAAGCGGCGTCCAAATGATGCGAGCACAGAATTACTCAAGCACAGAAAAAGCATTGACTCCGATGTGTACTGTGAGACACTCCGACACCTACGCAGGTCCATCAAGAACAAAAGACCGGGGTTGCTCACGGAGGGTGTGGATCTGCTCCATGATAACGCGCGTCCACACATCTCCAGAGTCACACAAATGGAACTGGACAAGTTCCAATGGGAGACGTTGGACCATCCGTCCTACAGTCCGGACATATCACCCTGCGATTTCCATGTGTTTGGTCCACTGAAGAAACACCTGAAAGGAAAGCGCTTCAACTCGGACGACGTACTCAAGGACACTGTGAAGGACTGGGTCTCGTCACAGCCACAGGAATTCTGGGAACAAGGAATCCTGCGACTTGTTCATCAGTGGGATCATTGTGCTCAGGCCTATGGTGTATATTTTGAATAAAGTCTATATTTGTACCCACCGTGTCGTTTCGTACCTTTTCATTTGATCACCCCTTGTATATATAGTTGACTCTCGATAATTCGTAGTAGGAGGGACCAATGAGAAACTTTGAATTATCAAGAGGGTAGAAAAAAATTCCCAAAATACAAGATAAATTTTTTTTCAAACACATTTAAATTTGAAACTATGTAATAAAACAACATTTATACATCTGTATAAAAAAAATTTTAAAGTATTTTCAAAAAGTACATATTATATACAGTATAGATATTTTACAGAAATTAAAAGTCCTGTTTTTAAAGAAATCATTCAATACATTCATACACAATCCTATGTACCTCTTCTTCACGATTGCAGACCATCCTTTCTAAGCACAGGTGTGTCAAGGCCACATGTTAAATGAACGAATGATATAGATGGCTGACAACAGGTTCGGTTGGTCTATTGTTTACTTAAGGAATGAAAACAATAAAAGTGTATTTTCGCCTGAGGAACCGGAATACCCTAAGAGGTGATAGTCGACAGATGGTCATCAAATGGGCTATATTACAGGGGAGACACGCAGAGACAACACAACGTAAAACTTGTGAGCTCCAACCTGTTTGCTTCAGGATTGTACATGATAGTGAATGTTCAAATTGTCGAGAGCTATATTCAGATTTTACTTCGAAATATTGAGTGTATCAAAACGCATTGTTTAGTTCGAAATATCAAGAATTTTTCTAGGGTCTAGGCATATAGTTTGAATTATCGAGATGTTCGTATTATCAAAGGTTTGAATTATCGAGAGTCGACTGTGTGTGTATATATATAGATATCTTGTTCGGATTTTCAATCGTTAATAAAATATTTTTTATTCATTCATACAAATTCAAATACATTTTTTAATACTTGTAGTGGATGACACTTGATGCTAATATGGATTATTTCATATATGAATTCATTAATTATATTTAAAAAAATGAATAAATAGTAACAAAAAAAAAAAAAGTTCAACAGCATATATAGAAAGGAAAATCGTTCGTTGTGTCCCTGTAGCGCAATGGTAGCGCGTTGGACTTCTAATCCCACTTGGGATAGCCTAGTTTCTGAGAATGTGATTTCTTTTTACTATACTACTATTAGGATAATTAAATTTAATTAATGAATAAAAAAATTGTAACAAACAAAAATAGCCTAACACCATATATAGAAAAGGAAATAGAAAATTGTGCTTTGTATTTTGTCATTTAATATTGAGCCATATGTAGTATATACATATTTATATTAATAGTTACTATTTTAAGAAAAAGTAACTAAAATAAAACTTTTTTTTGTTGACTGAAGTAGAAATTGATTAATTTTTTCCCTTTATATTACTGGGTTTTTTTATGCCCAGTTTCTTAAAGAACGTATCTACAGCGCAAAAAAAAAAAAAGAGAAGAAAAAAAAAATGGATGTACATGTAATTTTTGTATTTTTCAACTGGATCAATATTTTTGTGACACACCGTGACAAGGTTTCTTAAAAAAATTCATGTATTCTATTTTTTTTTCCATTAAATGATAAATTCATCATGTCACAAATTAGTCCAACTCACCAAACGTGAAAAGAGAGAATCTTCCATCAAAAACTGACACAGAACACATTTTCGCATATTTAGTTCATACACATATACTTATCCAGTGCCGGTTTAAGTTCATTTCTGGCATTGACACAGAAGATTCTTCACACTGGCGAATCGAAATTTATTATCAGAAAACCTGGTTAAGTCCAGTTTATCCGGGACTTTTCACGCCCTTCCGGATCCGGGCCCCAAGCGCCCAATGGATAAACTGTCACTATACATATCGTAGTTTCTGAGGCAGTCTGTATACAGGACGATAATGTAAGAGTGATGACCTTAGCTTCAATCGAGGTCATTCACGAAAGTCAAGGGTTATTTGAAATGGTTTGCATCTGCGTCACGATGGGGAAGTGACATTCCTAAGTCCCTCACTTTCTTCCTGTTTGAAAACGACACGAAGTCTCAGGAACTATTTGTACAATAATGATTCCAAAGGAATAGGTACAGAAATTCGAATTATACGAAAAAAAGTTTTATTTTATCCTGTATTTTTGCCTCGTTGTTGTAGAGATCAGGCAAAGTTATAAGTTATTCAGAGAGATTAATTTTTAAAAGTTCAATTTATAAAAGATGTCATTTTGTCTACGGAGACTACATTTGCAATTCACAAATTTAAAATTTTTAAAAAAACGTGTACTAGTAAGAGTGTTATTTATTTTTATACAACATTTATGTATAAAAATATTTGAAAGAATTTCTTTTCAGTTACAAATTATTACATTTCTTTAATTTTATTAGAAATTAAAGAAAACACTGCAAAAAAAGTCTAAATAAATTTAAGTTTTGTCAGATGTTGATTTTTCTCTATAGAGCTAATTTCTACATATTATAAAATACTTTTTCAAGTAATTATTTTTTTTAAAAAAAAGTAGAAAAAGTATTTTTGTAGACAGAATGCTTTGTGGAAACTTTTTAAATATTATTGAAAAATATAAATTAAAAAATAATTGTAAAAATGTATGTTAAGGTTTTCAAGAAAGTATCTGTTCTTGAAAGGTAGGAACGAACGGAATTCAAACAGAGTTATAGTTAATTTAGAACAGGGGGTCGGCAACCTATGGCACGCGTGCCAGATGTGGCACGCGAAGCAATTCTCATGGCACGCCACTACTCTCTCTACAAAATCTATACAAATAAATAAAATTGAAGTGTCTGTTTGTAATTTCAAATTAGCAGCTTTTTACTTAATGCACTAAAAGTATATACGGTACTCATAACAAAAAACCAATTTTTAAAATTTTTGTCTGTCTGTCTGTCTATCTGTCTGTCTGTCTGTCTGTCTGTTTGTTCCGGCTAATCTCAGAAACGGCTGGTGCGATTTTAAAAATTCTTTCACTAATGGAAAGCTACATTAACGGGGAGTAACATAGGCTATATTTTATTCCCGTATTCTTACGGGAACGGAAACTATACGGGTGAACGTGAAACTGAATGCCAAGATGAACGCCAAATTGAACGCCAAGCTGAGCTAATGAAGTCGTTGTTTTGGTTACTGGCGACCGATGCTGTTCATGAGACATAATAGTGTTACGCGCACATGATAATACGCTGACACGTGCCATAATTTTTTTTTTTTTTTTATGAAAGGAGAATCTCACTGTTCAGTTAAGTAGAGCATCGGCTGTTTCGGATGCACTTTTAAAAATAATAAATCAAGGCTTCATAAGCAAAAAGCAATGCAAGAAACAAAAAATTGATAAGTTTTACGGTTAGTTTTAATCCTTTCTTTTTTTTTTTATTTACATTTTTAGTCACATTTAAACAATAGTTATTATAATCCCAATCTATATCTATACAAATAAATAAATTGAAGTGTCTGTTTGTAATTTCAAATTAGCAGCAATTGTTTGCGGGGGCGGGGTTTAAGGGGCGTCAGAAATTCCGATTTTTAAGTTATTAGACGTACAGTCTTGAAACTTAGTAAGTAGATTCCTCTCATAGGGTAGAGATACGCTACAAAATGGTTTCGTGAACATTGCCCTCAAGTGGCGTTGCGGGACTTAAGGGGCGTTATAGATAATTATTTCCATTTTAAACTATTAGACGCACAGTCTTCATATTTGATAAGTAGATTTCTTTATAGAGTAGAGATCAGCTATAAGAAGGTTTTGTGAAAACAGACCTCTAAATGGCGTTGCGGGGGATTTAGTGGCGTACTAGATAAATATTTTCGTTTTTAAACTACTTCACCTCCCTGCTTGAAAATTGGTAGGAATGTTTCTTTCATGGAGTAAATATCCGCTACAAAACAGGTTTGGGAAAAATTGACCCTCAAGTGGTGTTAAGGGCAGATATAAATAATTATTTCCATTTTTAAACTATTAGACGCACAGTTTGAAATTTGGTAAGCAGATTCCTCTCATAGGATAGAGATACACTAAAAAATGTGTTTTGTGAAAATCGACCCCTAGGCCGCGTTGCGGGGGTTCAAAGGGCGTTATTGATAATTTTTTTTTTGCATTTTTAATTTATTGGACGCACAGTCTTCAAATTTTGCTAAGCAGATTTCTTTCATAGTGTGCAATTCCCTACAAAATTGGTTTTGTGAAAACAGACCCAGAAGTGGCGTTGCGGGGGCTCAAGTGGCGTTATAGATAATTATCCCATTTTTAAACTATTAGACTTACAGTCTTGACATTTGATAAGCAGATTTCTTTCGTAAAGTAGAGAACCGCTACAAAATGGGTTTCGCGAATATCAACTACTAAGTTTAATTTCGGGAGATTAAGAGGCGTAATTGATAAATATTTCCATTTTAAACTATTTGATCATCCTGCTTGAAAATTGGTAGGCATGTTCCTTTCATGGAATAGAGTTCTTCTAAGAAAGAGTAAACCGAAAATTGACCCCAAGGAGGGTTGCGAGGGGTCAAGAGGAGTTACATAAAAAAAATTCCTGTTTTTAATTGTTAAACCCATATACTTGAAATTTGTTAAGCATGTTTCTTTTGTTGAATAGGGATCCTCTAAGAATGTATTTTAAGCAAATAAAGTTCTGGGGGTGCAGGGGGTTACTGGACGTATTGACAAAAAAATTACTTTTTTCGAGCTACAAGGACTATAATAATGAAATTTGTTTTGCATTTTTCTTTTGTTGAGTTGAAATCCGCTAAGAGCGGTTATTTTGAAAAAAGACTCTCAACGGGATTACTGAGATATTGATAGTAAAACTTTTTTTTTTCTGTTAGATTTAGACTTGAAATTTGGCTTGCATGTTCAATTTACGGAGTAGAGATCCACCGAAAATTGGTTTTGTGGGAATCCACTTGGTTTTTGGGTTACGAAAGAGCAAACATCATTCTATGCTTCAATTTCAGAGATTTTTAGAAAACACAAATTAAATGAGTTCTGCCCCTTTTTTTTTATCAACAGGCGACAGTTACAGGTATAAGTATATTTTTCAATAAAATCGAATTCTTAATGCAGGACTTATATATATGTATAAATTATTCATATCTAAGCAGTAAAAATTTATAAAACATCATGAAATTCCCAGCGAAGCGGGCGGGTAACAGCTAGTTATAAGATAAAGCTAAATCGCTCTGTCTCTCCTCTCAACGCATCGCACATTTATTTTATATTTTTAAAGTTTTATTTCTTAACATAAAACGATTATGAAGTTGCGTGCGTAGTTTGCGTGCTTTATTTAAAAGAAAACATCTTTTGTGTGTTTAAATGTTACTTATTATTATTGTTAAATATTCAACGCAAATCAAAACTATTGAATAATACTTGTAAAATGAAGTATCATTCATTACTACACAATGAGTAAAATTAAATAAAATTTTCATTAAAGATATAATTATTCCATAGAAAATTATTTCCAATCATACTCGATTCATTTTTTTCAGGATTTAAGTTGCTATTGCGAATTTACCACGATAACATGTCAGATGTTGCACATCGTATGCGACTACTGTAAGGCTCATTTATTCTTCTTTTTTTTTTTTTTTTTTTTTTTTTTTTTTTTTTTTTTTTTTTTGTAAATCAGTTTCAAATAATAACTTCGCATTTACGTGACTTTTATTATGCAACATTTTTTGAACGTGTAATCCATTGAATGAATATAAAGAAAAGTTATTTTTAAATTGATTGTTCAAATGTGCTTTACTGATTTCCACTTTTTATTTTCTTCTCAAAATGTTCTAAATAGCCACTTAATTCATTAAATGAGCTTGATTTAAGATTACTTATCAGATAAAGGGATGTTTTTTAAAATTTTGAATAAAAATATTTTAAAGTATAAATTTTTAAAAAAAGTTATTATTAGAAAAGTAAATAATGAGATACAATGAAACTCGTTTACCTCAGAACTGAGAGTGACTGAAATATTTTTTCGTGTTCAAGAATATTAAAGAAAAGAAGCCATATATTTAACAAAATTAATTTTATTCGATTATGTTTTATTAACATAGATATCCGTTATTCCGCTTAAACATTCCCATAATTTGCAATCTATTTTTAATTATTGTTGATAAAGTAGAGCTTTTATAATACCAAAATCTTTACAGATTTTCATTCTCAGCTTCTGTGTTTGATTAACAGCCTTAAAAAGCTTCATCTTAATTTTAAGCAAAATAGTTTGCTTTTTCCCCAAGCTCTCTGACATTGTACTCGTAAAATTTTTCTTTTTTAAAATAGGCCGTGGCGTAACGTACACCCCCGCAGGGCAGAGGCGAATTAAGGTAGTTGGAGGCCCCTGACGGTAAAAGTTTGAGGCCCATGGGCTTAAGAGTCGAAAAAGTAAAATAGTGAAAAGAGTCACTCACTTTAAATTCTCAAAATAAAATGTACTGATATAATAAAACTCATCGGCTAAAGAAAAATCTTAACTGTATATAAAAAAAAATATTAAAAACATTACTTAAGAGCTTACAGTTTGATTACTCTTTGGCAAATTCATCAATTATTTTTACCATATCTATTTTGTCCAAAACATTTTGTTCCGAAAATAATATGGCCATGTTGTTCAATTTGTCTTTTCTCTCATAGTACTTCTTAAATTATTTTTAACACGTTTTAAAACTAAAAAAGATCATTCCCTTGATGCATTCGATATCGGTATTGTTAAAAATATTTTCAAAAGTTTTTCTACATTTCTCTTGCATGTCGATAAATTTCTAGCGGGGGTTTCATTGTATCTTTGTTTTCTTTTCATTTTTCGTTCCAAGGTAGCGGGGTTGGTTTGTCGCTGGCCTTTGCACTCATCAAGCTTGGGGCTCCTACCAGCGCTGGGGCCCCTGGCGGCAGCCTGGTCCGACACCCGCTTAATCCGCCACTGCCGCAGGGGCTCAAATCTTGACTGGTACTAAGTACATATTTGAGAGTGGGGCCCAAAACCTGAGTTTGCAGGGGACCCTAATATTCTCGGGCCCTAATATTCGCCACTGAAAATAGGAAAGAACACGCGAGCCAAATTCACTAATTTTTACTCACACTGGGATATACTCGTCACCTAATTCAAAAGTCATCTGATGATGAGATGAGATGATTTTGTGTGGTGTTTACAGGCGTGGGTGGGGAAAGTATCTCAGAAAAACAAAAGTGGCTCGCGTGTCACAAGCTATTCCGAGGATATTTCAAAGCCAAGTTAGCCTTCTTTCGATGAAACATGTGAAACTACCTCTTTCAATTCACACCCCTATTAAATCTCTCTCGCGTGGCTGGTGTTTTCAGTATTTTGTTCATTTCCAGAAAGAAAATCTTTTCAAGTTAAGCGAATTTCATTTCGTGTTAAGTGAAAATTCACGAAAATACATAGTAGTTTGTCGGGACCGTTGCATTATTTCTTGTTAACCTATATTTCACTGTTTATATGAATGGATTGAATCCTTACATATTGTAAATGATTCGATTTCTCTATTATGAAAATAAACCATTATTCTAAAAAAACAATAACACAGCTATACAAATCGAAAAAATACATTATGAAATATTGAGATTTTTTTTTTATTAACTATGCGTGTGTGTTTAGTTGTATTACCCATTCTCTTTACACATACTTATAACTTGTTTTAATGTTTTTTTAGTTGTGTGCTATTTATTTCGACTGTCTGTCATAGAATCTTATTTAGCAAACTTATAAAGATTCTGCTTGTTTCAAAATGGTCAAACTGTGTATTTACTAATTTCAATCTCTAAATAACTTACTCGTTGATTAAGGCTGTTTTCGTCGAATGCAAATGCGTCTCATTTAAACAAGAAGATCATTTACAAACATACAAATGCGTTAATTTTCATAAAAAACTTGAAAGTTGTAATTCATAAACTGTGTTTTTAAAGATTCAAAGTACCCCCTCTATAAGTACCCCATAATCCGACGTAAAACGTACACTTTTATCACTAAAAATAAGTTTAAAATTTACGGGCACATATCATACGTTGTATACGAAGTTGGATTCAAAAGTTCCCAGACTGAGTCTATAATTTAAAAAATATTACTAGTTAAATATCTGAAATACATTCTCCTTCGAGAATTAAGATCCTTGTATATAACAGCACACTTATGCCATCGCTTGTGAGGGTCATCGAAACATTTCTGGGATCCATTTTTAGCCATGTCCTTTACTTCAGCCTGCGATGCACATTTAACTTCATCTGCACACTGAAAACGACATCCTTCCAGCGAAGTGCCTGTTCAGAAAATAGACTGAAATCGCAGGGGGTGGGGCCGAGGGTAACCCAACTGATTGTGCTATTGCGTTATTGTTTGAAGCCTGTTCTTACATAACTCCGCAGAAACATTTTCGATGTTTTTAGTGGTGCAGGGTCTGCGGACGTCCAGAGCGTTCGCCGTCTTCGACATTTCCCCTGACTTCTCTGAAACATCGATGCCACTCAAAAGCTTGCACTCGCGATTATGTATCACTGCCTTAAGGCGGTATCACACGTAAATTTTTCATGCAACTTTTAGCCCAACTTTTCGCTGAATCTGAGGGTGAAGGGTTACCGTAAACACAAAACGACATGCTGTGACATCTGCCACACTTTTTCTTCACATTGAAACATTACTCGCCGATTTTTCTGCTTCGAAAACGACCGTCCAATATCATTCCTTTTATTTCGCTCGCGCTTTTGTTAAAGGGGGGTAAACAGAAATGGAGCATCGTTCTGCTTAAAATATTATACGCTGTTAAAATATTGTACACCATTAAAATAGTATACGCCATATCTGATACTTTTCTTGCGAAGCTACCATCGTCACCGCCATCTTGTTTAAGGCGTAGGGCACCAAAGAACCCATTGACTGGAATTTCAAGCAGCTTTCATTTGGAGCAACTTTCTCAGCTCACAGGCAAAAAGTTGTTTGAAAGCCATTGCTATGGCAACGGAGTAAAAATTGCACGAATTGGACCAAAAATTGCCCCAAACATGTACGTGTGATAAGGCCTTTACACATGCTTCAAGATCTCGTTTGTCACCGTAGCACTCGCTCCCAAGTTTTGATATTCATTGTCTGCTCAACAAACGGAATCTT
Source organism: Trichonephila clavata (assembly GCA_019973975.1). Lineage (NCBI taxonomy): Eukaryota > Metazoa > Arthropoda > Arachnida > Araneae > Nephilidae > Trichonephila > Trichonephila clavata. The sequence continues at coordinate 7,779 of BMAO01018096.1, read as the reverse complement.
TTTCAACCGCCACCTACTAAATGCATACATCTACACAATACGAAGCCTCGGTGAGCTACCGACACTATGATTTGGAACAAACTTTTTTAGAAGAGGGGAAGAACGCATTAACACATAAACGTTATCACAGTTACTCTACTACATAATGTTTCACGTAATAGGCTTAGTCCGGGAACTTTTGAATCCTACCTCGTATAAAAATAATAGTTTCTAAATTAAAAAGAGACGATAAAAAATTTAGGCTTTTACATGTATCTATAATTATGGTTTATTCTATAGAAATGGCAAAAAAAAATCGTCCATATATATTCGTCTTCCGTTATATCTTCAGGCTTATAATCGAATTCTGTTTCAACTAGATTATTAGACAAACTAAATTTTTTAAATGATTTTTTAACTATGTCAGAGGCGAAAATTTAACTCCAGACTTTAATTATCCATTCACAAGCTATAAAAGACAATTCAGACTTCAAACGATAAGAGTATTCCCCGGTACGTTTCAGATTTCTTAGCTTTTAGATGCCTTGTACGACGAATCACATTAAAAAAGTGCTGTTTGAATGTAAAGTTGAGCGTTATACACAAATAGGGATTGCAATACCGGTATTTTGAGCCATTTGTACAATTTTGAAATACCAGGATTCATAAGTTTAAATACCATTTTTCAATATTTACTAAAAAAATTTTAAATTGTCTCCACTATATGTTAAGGGATCGCCAAACTAGCAAAAGAGTGTACGTTTTTGTTTTTATGTCTCCCTAACGGGCGAAATTAATGAGACTGTGTCTATAAAGTTGCATCGTACAATCAAGAGAAATGATAAAATATGTGCATCATCCAAGGAGGTGGACCAAAACTATCCTGTTACAGCTCAGAGTGATACTGCACACGTGCAGGATTCGTAGTCTGATATTCATATCTGTGATAAGAAGGTTGTAGTTGTGAAGGAAGTACGAAATATTTCGATATTTTTTTTTAATTGTGAGATTCTTATTCACATTGTACCTATTTACATATTGAAATACATTGGCATACCGAAGGCATACCGAAACAGAAAATGTCTTACGGCATTTACATAATTATAATGATTTTAAAAATGAAAATGAGAATGAAAAAGAAGAAAAGAGACTAAATAACTCAAAATTGATCAAGAGTATAGTAAATATACCTATCCACATTCAAAAGAATTCATAAAATTTAATGCAAAATGTTCAACTTTTTTTTTTTTTTTTGAAAAACAAAAGAAAAATAGCAATTTGCTTTTCTCTTGAGCTCTTTACCATAATTCCCTCGTAAAAAAATTCTTCTAAAATAGAAAATAAAACGCGAACCAAACTCACATTTTTACTCACATTGCAATTTACTCGTCACCGAATTTCAAAGCCAACTGTGGAGATATAAGATGTTTTGTAGATAAGATGTGGTGTTTTTAGGGATGGGGGTGAAAATATAGCTTAGATAAACAGAATTGGCTGGAGAGTCACAGGTTATTCGGAGGGTTCTCACGTATTCATGAGGAGAAAAGTGGCATTCCAAAGTCTCCCCCTTCTTTCTTTATGTTGAAAAATACCCCTTAAAAGACTCAGAAACTATTCTTACAACAATGATCTGCAAAAGAAATTCGAACTATCCTGCAAAAAAGATTTATTGAAGTTAAACTTCTATGCTCACGAGTGAATGGAAAATTTGCCCAGTTTTGCGTAATAGGTAGAAAACGAACGGAAGTAATGATTTCCCCCGCCATCTCCCCCAAATCGTCGCAATGGTGTAGAAACAACGAGCGGGCGGAAAAGACAGTGGGGTCTGGAATATATTATTTTCCTTAGAACCAGCCTAGAGACATCTAGGCTTCTTTTTCAGTTGGCTAGTGAACCTATGAGAGGGAGTAAAGAGAGTGAAAAAAGAGAGGGGTTCGCCTTTGCTAAAAATAGCATCAGCGGTCAGGAGTTAGTGGGGGGGGGGATTCGTTTCGGTAGAAAGGAAGAAACTGCAACTTTTCTACATTTGTTTTTCACGTGGTTGGGTTTTCCATTCGTTTTGCTCGATGGGGGGGGGGGGTATCCTGTGACTTGCGTCACATCCGTGAAAAAGTTGGATGGTTGCTTTCCGATTGGTCGACTCCCCCCCCCCCGTTTTCTCACCAGACCAGGGACATTTGTCAACAGTTATATGTGTTGCAATGTTTGCGTTACGGTGTAGACAAAATACACTGGTGCCCAAAAGTTAAGCATAATTCATAATTATGGGAATACAGAAGGAACTGCAAATCAAAATGGCGGGAAATGTGATATGTGATATGTGAGTGTAAAATGGTTATGAAATAAGGAAACAAATCAAAAGAATGATAATAATTCATTTTATTATCCAAACTAGCAGTTTGAAAGAAAACTGAACATAACAAAGATTCACATTTTAAAGTAATATGAAAGAAAAAATTAAATAAAATACTGATGCTGCAGTTTAATAAGGCGTGTGGTCACCTCTGACAGCCAGGCACGCTACACAGCGATTTACCATACTTGCTATGAGATGAATGAATGAGTTGTGGGCTCAAACGGTTCCAAGCTTCTTGGAGAGCTCTCTTCAGATCTGCAACGGAGCTTGGTGAGTGTGAAAGGGGTGCAATTTATCTCCCGAGCAAAGGGAAAATTGACCGACAAATTGATAAATAAATTGCAGAACTATTATGTGTTGTATTTTGTAATTCGAAGCAATGTTCGGGCAATTTAGAAGAAACGCAAAAGGCTGTTATTGCAGCCTTTTTTCATTGATGCTTCGATTTTTTAAAAAAAGAAACGAGCCGTATAGTAGTCGCATACGATGTGTAACATCTGACACGTTTCGTGGTAAATTCGCAATAGCAACTTAAATCCTGAAAAAAATGAATCGAGTATAATTGCAAATAATTTTCTATGGAAATATTATATCTTTAATGAAAAATTTTATTTAATTAACACAAGGAGTAATGCAATTTTTTATCAAAAATAATTATTCTTGTTCAATTTGGGGAATAGCGGTAATAATAGCTCTTATGATAACTAAAATATGACACATATACTTGTGAATTCAAAGTATTTAAAAACCGTTGAAAAATAGCGCCAATAACAGTCCCACCGTTAGTTTTTTTTAACATTTATAAACCACGTGCACCACGCAATGTATAACACGGGGCTTACAACACAGACAGAAGAAAGGATTACAACACAAACATCCATGCCTTCTCCGGATTCGAACCCAGTCCCTACGGCACCGCAGTCAGCTTCACTGACCACTATACCGGACGGGCGGCTACCACTGTTAGTTGTCGAAACATTTCGATTTGTGTTCATTTCGAGCTGGACTTCATTCAAAAAAGCTAGAAGTCACTCGGCTTCTAGCAAACTGAGGTTAACTTTAAAATCACCATTCAAAATCATGGGAAGCGAGTGATAGTTTTTTTAAGAGCAGAACCACCTTCGCTATATGGTAAAAGTAAAAAATGCAGGAAATATTTAATTTTTTGAACCGTTTGATTCGGAAAAATATATACAACCACCGAAATCACCGTTTGTCCATTTTCAAATAAGCATTTTGCCGCACATCTGTCCCCAATATCTTGACTAACAATACCCAGTCCACTTGTTTGACGATAAGTAATATCCATATGTCGAGCCACATGTGAGTTGTTCTGTTTGAGACAGATCGCAATACCAGCTGCTCTGTGAACTGGTCGTTTAAATTGTACACAGCAATCAAAGTCAAGTATCGAAACACGTTCGCCAATATCTAACCCTGTCTCTGCCAACATGAATAACGAACAATTTTGTGAAATAACGTCGAAATCTGTTTGGTGAGCTCTCAGACTTTGTCAATTGAGCGTAAGGATAACAAGTTTATCCTTGGTGAATCTCTAATAAGACTTGCTGGTATGCGCGGATTTAGAGTCAAGCGCAAACAAAATCGAGTTTTTGAATTAGAATATTTTGAAATGCTAAATTTAACAATATAAAAAGACTGGTGGCTTGATGGCTACTAGAGTTGGGCCCCACGTGGATATATCTTTACAAGATCCATCAAAAGGACTTAGCTTCTTTTCTGATCCTAAGGTGAGAAAACAAAACAAAGGCAAAGATTCCAAGACCTAGACCGCCTACCTCTCCCGAATGTAGCAGAAAAAATAGAACTTCACTGCGAGAGTAGCGAAGAGACACCACCAAGAACGCTGATTGGTCAAATTAACTAGAAAAATAATTTTTCAAAAAATTCTTTTTGCTGTATTTTTATAATTTTGTAACAAACTTGCTTAAAAAATTATTCAAGCCATATTTTAGAAAATGGTCTCCGAACCCCGTCAGATACCTTAACATAAGCTCTCGGCCCTATCACACACGCATATATTTGGAGTAACCGTTTAAAACAACTTTTTACGCAGTTGAGGGTGAAGGGTTGCCGTAATCAAAACGACATGCTCTGACATCAGCCGCGCTCTATCTTCCCATTGAAAAATTACTCAACGATTTTTCTGCTTCGGAGAGGAAACGAATATCCAATATTATTTCTTTTATTTCGCTCTCGCTTTTGTTGATGGGCGTAAGCAGAAATGGTCATTCTGCTTAAAATATTATACACCGTTAAAATATTATACACCATTAAAATATTGTACGCCATATCTGATGAGTCTGACGAAACTGGAGCTACTGGGAAAAAGTTGTTTGAAACGGTGTCTAGGGTAACTGAGTAGAAATTGTTCGGAATTGAGTGAAAAATTGCTTCTAATGCGTACGTGTGATAAGGCCTTTACAGATTTTTCGACATAAAAAAAAACTGATGTCAAACATACAGAGCACAAAATAAGGAAATAAGATACGCTAAATGAAATACCAATTTTTTTTTTCACACCCAATAATATTTTAGAAAATATATCAAATTTTTTTGGTACAAAAAAATTATTTTTCGAATTCTATCTAAATGCTGCCTTTAAAATTTGCCACCCCATGAAGAGGTCTGGTCTGTCCGGCCCTGATCGGGGCGATTTCAGCAACCACGGCACTGTTTAAATTTGAGCATCACACAGGTGTAAGGAGTTTAAGCCACGAAAGATTTGACATAATTCAACCGTACAACACGGCCAGTCTTCAATGCTACCCGGACTCACAAATCCGCAATTTGACAATACCAGTCACGACTTTGACTACTCGGCTACTTTAGGTAAGTATTTAAAGAAGGATATCATTTTCCGAATTATTAAACAAATTTAAAGCTCACCAGATATGATTTTTTTTTAAATTTACGTTGTTCTCTACAGTAACTATGGGCGACGGACCTCGCGCACATGCGATTAATTTTGAAGCAAGTTGAAGTGACTGAAGCTCGTCAGATACAGTTGTCTAGTGGGCTTAGGGATTTTGATGTAGTGCTCCAGAAATTGTGTAAATTTGTATGGTTCCTATTTTATTTCCTGGTCTATTTAATTTAATTTTAATATGGACCTAGGATACTTTTTAATGTTGTTTTTCTTCTTCCTTTTTTTAAAGTTTCATATTAAATGTTATGTAAGTAGATTTATAAATAGATTTTAGCTTGAAACTGTATAATATTTCAGATGTTATTGGTAAACGTGGGATTTTCTGGCTCATTTTTAAGACGCACGTCTTAAGACTCTTTGAGGCCCTGACCTAGACAAATTTTAAGATTTATTGAGGCCTTGGGCTCCTATGCAAAAGTAGGCCCTACCTGAGATCTTTAAAAGTAGACAGTATACAGCATGCATTATCAAATACTCGTTCAAACAGCAATTTGAAACAAATAAATGTGCAAGACTCACATAAATCTCTAAAATCTAGGCACAAACCGGCTCTACTGAAGGCCGCATTTCAACTAAATGAGTTGAATGATTGCTTATGAAATCAGTCTAGTCCTAGAACCAACTGTCATCACATAATAATACTGTGACGTCGTGGCCTAAATTGTAGGTGGACGCCAAGCTAATTATTAAAAAATACTTTTTACTGTGATCTAATCAAATGTTTATTTGAGGTACAACATTCAGAAGATCACTGGAAAGAGAGAAAAAATCAGTTACAGGTGTTCGTTCTATTTAGCCAGCTAGTTCTATTTAACATTGGTGTCTGCATGGGTGTACACTCCTCGCGTCTTCTTTGTACGTCCGTTGGATACTGCTTCAGGAGTCCTTCACGCTAGTCCATCGGGTTCTGTCTCGGGAACCTATCGTGGGGAGATGATCGGGAGGCCCTCCTAGATCCGTCCTTTCTTAGATTTTCCTAGATTTTCTTCCTAGATCCGTCGATTCTGTCTCGGAGATCTATCGTAGGAGTCGATCGGGAGCCATCACCCTTCTTCCTTCGTCCGCAGGATTCTGTTTCGGGAATCTATCGTGGGAGTCTATCCGCAGCCCTCCACTTTTTCTTGGGTCCACTTTTTTAAATTCTAGGGGCGGGTCCACTCCACGCTCCTCATCAACCCCCATTGGCCGGCCTCAAGGTTTTGCAGCCAACACTTCGGTCCTGCGCGTCCTCCATTCGTGCAGATATAACAAAAGTTCCGGTCCCTCTCAAAGGTCCCCGGCGACAAGGGCTTGGCTGACATCTAGCACTTGAAACATGTCACCGCCTTTTCCTCCTTTGATGCCACCCGCCGCCGTCTGCGGAGGCGCCAGCCTTTCAAGACGGACAATCACTGCTAATGAATGAAAAATAATGCAGCAATGCCCAGCCCATAGTGTTTGCCAGTCACACCGTCACCGACTGTCCAGCTGTCCGACAAGGCACAATGCCGCTAAAGCCACGTGTTCCCCAGCTGTGAAGCACATAATGAATAGGGGGGATTTCTCCATTGTGACTATGTCACAATATAGTCTTATCACTTTTACCAGTTGACATGCAGTTTGAAATTCCCCTATTTTTCTGAGAGTATGTGCAGGAATAATATTTGACGGCATTAAAATTATCCGGATCAGGATCTTATTCAGTCAGCGTCGAGAACAAAATGAGGCCCCCACCGAGGGTGAGGCAATGGACCAGGGCCCTGTTGCCCCATGCCTTAAGACGTACGAGTGAAATTTAAAGAATAAAAAAATTTTAGTTATTATTTAAATTTTGTGGGGAATTTGATCATCAAGTCGTAAACTATTCTAATATTTATTTCCCATACATTTGGATGGAGGAAAATTTAAAACAGTGTAACGTTCGAGCGATGAATCTAGCATCAGTTCAACGTAATTCACGCATGCTATTCCGGAAATACTATGTACGCAAGCATCTTTTACTTTAATTCATATCGAAAAATTCCTCAGTTTCAGGCTAGAGTTATTGAAGACTTAATCTGGCTTAGAATTTACTATTTCTCTACCGATGCGTTTTATAACTTACCACTTTTACCCAATTACCTTTAAATACTTACCTTTTTATATGCTTAGAAATTGTTTCATTCTAACGTAAACATTCCATTTAATAATTTCCAGTATTTGAGAGATCCTCTAAATTAGTGCTTTGCAAACGTTTGCGCTCACTGAATCCTTAAACACCTATAAGATGTTTTATGTGGAACCTAATTCCCCATACACACTTAGAAGAATATAACACATCACTCAATAAGTCCCGGGCCTAACATACAGATGACGCTACCTTCTAAATTTTCGAACTAACCTAATAGTACTAACTTTCAAACGGCACGTGTCAAAATTTCGAGATAAAAATATCTTGTTTAGATATAAAGTTACAGTGGTTTTTTGCGGCAACTGTTTGGAACCATAGATGAAAGAGAATTTCGTGTACTAATTA